>VDFB02211828.1:0-10440 GCA_007258455.2 Sequoia sempervirens
GAATAACCACATAGACAACATGACTCAAACATCAAATCATGCCAAACCTGATTTTCCAATCATGTTCATAACAAGCACCATAATCAAAGGACCCACAAGCACCACCACAAGAATGTTGAGTGAAAAATCACATACCAACACTCCCATGCAGAGAAGAAAACACACCTCCTCAAACCATGCACAAAGCATGCAAGCAGAACTGCAACTATCTCATCCAGCAACACCCCAAAATATAGGCTCTAGAAAATAGCTTAATAGCAACTCCACATAACCACAAGTTTTACTTAACCGTGTAAAACTTGCAAAACCACAGAGCCATGCAAGTACAAAACATCCTTAAAGGAAAACAGCAGTTCAAGAAATCCAGGCCCCTTTCAGGCGAAATCTAAACCACCAACATGTACATGCATCTGAGAAAGAGAGAAAGGCTATTTTAGAAGCTTGCAAATCATCTAGTGATTGACTCCATAGCCTTTATGTATTCAAGGTTAAAAGGAAACAGTGCCTTCCAACACCAAGAAACACCACCTAGCGTAAGCACTCTCTTCCATCTCCACCATCTTTCAAACTGTGTGTTGTCTCTGAATACCACAAGACTTCCACTCACCAAAGGATCAATAAATAAGTCCATTCCTCTAGATTTCCTCCAGCCTATCAAACTAAGAAATCTCCACAGGAGAAATACCCAAAACCAGCAACCAAAAGATGGCTCTGATACCACTTGTTGGGAAATAAGAGGGGTCTCTGGGAGAAATCTCCAAGAATAGTAGTCCCTTCAGTAACTTTAATTTCGATTAGGTTGCCTCAAAGACACAAACAACTATGTCCTAAAGTGGAAACAGACACAGTTCATTTCCCACATTGATCCTTCTGAGAGAAGCACATGTAAATTCAACAACATGGATTAACAGATTCTACTACAAGAACCAACAGACATGAAAGATGAGACATAAACCAGAATAAATAGATTTACATGGGGAAAATCCTTTCGGATAAAAACCCCACTCCAAAGATCCGAGCCATTGTATTATTCAGCAACAAATGGTTACAATACAATTTCAGGCTCATAGCCTTTCTGGAGATTACATCTTGTTCATTTTGGATAAAACTTGGTATAGAGCTTTTTCATTGAGAGATGAACCGTAAAGATTCATGATGGAGATTCGACATAACCGCCTCTCTCTTCCTCTGCCGGCCTCCTTGGCCTTGGCCTTCGATGACCACTCGGCCCTCTCTCTTCACTTCTCTTGTTCTCTCTTGCTCTCTATGTTTCTGTCAAAACATCAATGCATACATATATACATTTGTTCTCTACAGGCTCTATGAATCGGTTAGTTTCCAAATTTGTCCGAGGATCACAACTATGAATCATCAAATCCAACATCATAGATGTTTCCACTTCCCTTATTGTAGATTTTCCTTGCAAACAATTTGGTTCCAACATTGCAATTGCTGCAAAATCAGCAATATTAACCATTGAAAATGCAGCTCTCTTATTGGTCCATGAGACTACCACATAGGATAGTCATCAAAGCGGTCAAGAGTTCAACTGTGTTATGTCGATTGAACACTAACCATGTCTCCCGATGCCACAAGACTGACTTCTCGATGTCGCCAATAGTCATCTCTATCGTGAGAGGTTACACCGGAGAGTTCTGGGGTGTCGGCTCAAACATGCGTCGTGTAAAAGCCAGAGACCTCATGCCGATGATCAGCATGTATAAAACTATCGGCTTATACGGCTCTCACCAAGACATCATGCGAAGTTCCAAGAGTGCATCAATCTCAAAATTCCATCGACGAAGACTACCCGCATTTCGCCAAGACTTCATGCCCGAGTCTTCAAAGTCATCTTGACAGGTATTCCATTCGGTGAGACAATCATCTTTTGTAAGATATCACGGATCTTCATGTTATACCAAAGCATCTTAATTAGGCCAAGACTTCTTGCTATGTAAAGAGGTCATAAGCTGATACATCATGTCACCCCGAGGACCATTTACTATCGGCGAGACTCTCCATCAGTCATTGGGACTTCATACCGAGTGTTCAAGTCATACTAACATCAGGATTCCCATCGGCAAGACAATCACTCTTCGCCAAGACATCATACCGATGCCTTCAAGTCATATCGAAGAGTCCAACCATCGGCCAGACATTCCACATTCACAGAGACTTCATACCGAAGACCTTGTGTTTCTCCGATGACTCCATTCACTAGGAGTCTCACCGAAAACACTCGATCACATGTGGCTTTGTCGGTCAGACTTACCGTTGTTGCCAAGACTTCACACTAAAGTCTTTGTGTTACTACAAAGACTCCAAATCTATACCCATCAGTGAGACATCTCCCTATCACCAAGAGTTCCTACCGAACCCTTATGTCACACAAATGACTCCTACTGGCGAGACTTTTCTTGTCAGTATGAGACATACCGAATGCCCAAGACTCTCCCTAAAGACTTCTTTCACCACAGGTCTCCCCAACATCCACTAGGAATCAAACTGTTGGCCAGACATCTCCCAGTCTCCAAGACTTCATACCTATAGGAGCAAGTCATACCGATTATCACATCAGCCACGCCGATAACGGCAAGACTTCCTATCATCGCTGAGACATCATTCCGATAGTCCAAGGTTTCGCTGAAGGTTTTAGATGTCGATCGCCAAGACATTCAAGAGGTCACAGCGATAGTCCAGGATCAACTAGTAGATTGGCTAGACATCTCCTAAGTCTCATTGAAATTGCTCACAAGAAGTTTCAGCATGTGGGATTGATGTACACAATTCCAACAAATAATATTAACATCCCTTAGTGAAGGAGATTCTAATTTTACTTCATCATCTTCTTCTAAGGGCATTATGTTATTATTGTCAATCTTATCCATTTCTTTTAGCATGATATCTTCCGTAGGAGGAGAATTTTTAGGAGAACTACAAGCTAGATGTTCAAGAAATTCATAGGCTAGTTCTGCTAAAATGACTTCATTGCAAGTAAGGGAGTTATTAATGGTTGGATTTTCTTGTTTATCAGTAGTGGGGATATTAAGAGAAGTGTCAATTTGATTGTTCATGAATTCATCCTTTTTCTCTAAGGTCTCATTCTCTTGTCCCATACTATCTACCCTAGTAGAAGATCTTGTATCACATTCCATGGTTAGATATTTTAAAGTAGCTTCATCACAAGTAGGGAGGCATCAAGAGAAGGAAAACTATGATTTTCATGCTTATCAAATAGATCTTTCCAAATGGTAGGAGCATTTGGGAAAGGAGGAACAAGATTCTCATAAATCTCAATAGATGCATCTTCTAACACCAACCTATCCTCTTTGCATTGAGGAGGGTTATTAGGAGGACAATTTTGATTTTCATGGCTATCTATGATATCATCCTCTTTCACTAAAACATTCTCACAAGCAAGGGATGAATGGATACTAGGCAAGGTGATGTTTAGAAATGTTTCTATGATCTCATCTTCTTGTTTTCTAATATCTTCCAAAGGGGAATAAGGAGAGCGACAATAAAGACTCTCAATGCTTGTACCTTCTTTCACCAAGATGCCTTTGTCACTAATAGGAGAATGTTAAAAAAATGTAGGACAACTAAGAGGGGGGGCGTGAATACATTGTCACACAAATAACAACTTAAACTTTATCACTTATCAATTCTTCAACCACACTATTTTGTTGTCAAATATGAGCATGAAACACAAATAACATAAAGTAAATCAACACAAAGAAGACCATTTTTTTGTGGAAAACCCAATAAGGGAAAAACCATGGTGAGGGTTAACTCACACTATATAGTATTTTCAAAAGAAGCTCACTTCCAAAAGAAGGACTCACTATCCAAGTACAAAGGCTTGCTGCCTACAAAAATGATTCATTCTCTAACAAGGAGGCTCATTTCCTACAACAGATTATACAAAATAGAATAAGGATTTACAACCCAAAATGAACTAGAAAGATGCATCTATCATGCGTTGATACAGTATCAGAGATGCTTAGTATTCATACTTTACACCCTTCATTCTTCACTCATTTTGCATCAACTGTTGCCTTTCTAATCACACCTTTTCTTTCATTACTCACTCACTTTTTCTTCTATCTCTTCTCTGATGTCTATCATTCACTCACTCACTTCTTCAAAAACTATTCACCATATATATATTCAATCTCCATTGAAAGCATCAATTAGGTCAGCCTAAATAGATGCAATTCATTTTTAAAAGATATCAACTGTCAGCTCCAATAGATCACAAAATATATTATTCAAAATGCAATTTAATCATTAGCACGATACATTATGTTGGCTTAGACCAAGAAATAGATCACACATAAGTTTTCATATCATATCAAGCCAGGAATAGTCTTCAATGCAACCAAAATAATGTCACTTTGTGCATTATGAGCATAAAAACGAAATCAGGTCGATCGTCAGATCAGATCGATCGTCAGATCTCCGTCCGTCCTTGCGGTTTTAGAGTACCAAACCAAGCTACCAACATCTACCAACATGGTGACATTAATGACAACATATAGATAACCTAATCATTCTTCCAACAAAGAGGTATCAAGAGAAGAACAAGTGTGATTGTTATGATTGTCTACGCTTGCATCCTCTTGTATCATACCATCCTCACCAATAGGCAATGTAATATTAAGGATTATGTCAATGGTTCAATCCGCTTTCTCTAAGATGTTCTCATAATTATGAAAGATAGTAGAAGGGTGACTAACATGCTTCTTAATGACCTCATTGTTGTACTCTAAATTGAACTCATAAGAGGGGATGTTGTATTTATGGAATCCATTTTTAACAATATCAAAGCCACATCTCTTGAAAGAAAACATGCTATCATGGGAAAGTAAAGAAACTGTGATGCAATGACCTAAAGTGAAATGTTTAAATGCAATTTTCAGATTTGAAACAAGGTAATTTACACTATGCAACAACCTGAAAGATGTAATGTTGTAAATGAAAATTTGGAATTGAGCAATGCATGAAATAGATGCAATTTAAGCTAGATTTAGTGAAATTCATGAAACAAAAACTCAACCAACTGAAACAAATAGTTAATGGTAAAAAATAAAAGTGTAGAAATAAGGTTTTTAGTGTTGTAAAAGGTAGTTTTAGGGGTGCACTGGGACTAATTCTCCCAAGCTAGCGAATGAGTCCCAGTAGGGATTTGTTTCAAAAAATTTAGATATTTTCAATTGATTTTTATGCTTTTTATGTTGTATGACCTGAAGACTAATTGCAAATGCATATTTTATATAATTTGAGATGATTTGAGATACAAAAGTGCGACCTATATGCATTTTCACTCATACAAAATTTACAAACCCTAGATGCTAATTAACTAATGCAAACCCTAATGCAAAGTTAATGCAAGCTAGATCTAGGATGATGATGGACTCCAAATCAGAAATGAAATGTTCTAAATGTAGGTTCACTAGAATGATTAGTTGTAAAATGGATGCTCTTATTTTTTTGGACATAGAACACCACTTTTCTCCAACTAACATTCAAGGAGGCCCTAGAGATCTCTATGCAAAGGAGAAAGAGATCTAACAATAGGGCTATCCTAGGGGCTGATTAGGATCTAATGAGGCATTCACCACCAATTCTAAACTTGGAAAAGGCAATGAAATGCAAGATGAAATGTAAAAACTTAATATGATGCAAACTTGATTTAAATGACCTACAAATGCACAGAGAACAAAACAGAAAGCTATAGAACAAAATGTGTGCACCTGGAAACTTGAAGATGAATGGAAGGAGCTCTAAAATGTTGGAAATCTTGACTTTTTAACCTAGTGGGACTCATTCGCCATTCTGGGCGAATCAGTGCTAGTTCTAGATTTTTGCACATGAGCAGTTTTCGGAGAAAAGGGTATCTAAATCTACAAAAACAATTGGAAAAACACCTATAGTGGGACTCATTCACCGCTTGTGGCGAATGAGTCTAGTTTGGATTTTTTGGAACTTCAAATTTTTGATTTTCACCTCTCAATCTTCTCAATCTACTTCTCTAGGTTTCTAGATCTGAAACTCTGATTACGTGGTTGTAGACAACCTTTTAGTGAAGATTGTGACCTTGCAAATGGGGAGACAACTCCAATGAGCTTATAACCTAATATTCAATGATCTTTCAAGCTCCAAGATACCCAGATCTACAACCACACATGTAAAGAGGAGAAAAATTATTGATTGTTAAGGAATAGGGGTTTTCCTTAGTCAAACCCCTTGTAGGTAATTAAACAAAATGATGAAAGTGATGAACATGAAACATGAAATATAGGACATGCAACATGAGAAATGTTACCTTGAATGATGTCTTGTAAATGGTATCTCATAAATCTGCAACTCAACATGAAATGGCCATGAAGGATGTAGACCTTGATCTTGACAATAGGAGTAGAACAATGCTTGATCTTGGATCTTCAATGCTACATCGCAACACTAACTCAATAACATGCTTGATGCTTGATATGCTTGACATGGTGATGGATCTTGAATTTTTGTAACAATTGATGATTAATTCTTCCCTTGAATTCCTTAAAATTGATTTTGAATGCTCTTTTGATTATCTTGTAAAGTCTTGGATGCTTAACTCTTTCTTGCTTGACTTGATATCATGAATGCATAATGAAATAATGATTTGAAAGCTTTTTGATATAGCCAATGCACTCAAATGACTGTTTATTTGATCCCAAAGGCTCACATAGAAGAAATTTGAACTTAAAACCTAGTTTTTTCCGCTCAAACCTTGAAAATAGGTGAAATAGGACTCAATCACCCAAAATGGTGAATGGGTCCTATAGGGGCTATTTTTCTAGCTAAAGTGTCAAGGAGTGTATAAATTATTAAGCTTATATGTTGATATTATCAGGATTTTTATTAAAATATTCCTTGGGATGCATAATATGGGGTCATGGGGGCCTATTAATGATGATATAAAGGTTATAAATTCAAGGGAGCACAAAATCCAATGTGTAAGTGTAAATAAATATATTTTACAACACCAAATTAAGGAAAATTTGGGTCTATTTAGCTTAGAAAGGCCCTAAATCCCTTGTGAATGTGTAAAACACATTACAACACTAGATTAGGTCCACCTTAGTTTACAAGCCTCCTAAATTTAATGTGAAGGTCTCAATAAATACGCTTTACAACATTAAATTAGGGAAAAGTTAAGTTTATTTAGCTTAGAAGGGTCTAAAACCTAATGTGGATGTGTAAAACTCATAACAACACTAGATCAAGGTGATATTAAGTCCAATTTAACATTAATTATTCCAACATTAAGTGTGAAAATGTAAGCGACAACATTTTTTGACACTATAGGGAGAAAGGAAATAGTTCACAACCTAAAAAATCAAAAATAAACCAAAACCATCCATTGAGGGAAGTGGCTCACAACAAGAAAATTTAAAAAAACAAATAACAACCATTAGTTATACACCCATCACCTGAGAAAGAGTTACCCTAACCCGATATCGAGAAGTGTGTTATTGAGTCTACCATTGTTAAGACCCCTTATAGTATCCATCTAGAGTCTTGCAAAGAATTACAAAAAGGGGTCACAAATCTATTCTAAGAATCTTACAAGTCTAGAACTATTTCGTCCTTAGGAAACCAAAATCCATTCAAAACTTACTCCACCCCTTGGGCATCTCAAGTAATGGTTGATCTCAACAACAACAACAAAAATAACAATGATAACAATGTGAGTGCATTAACCCACAAAAACCCAGTCACTTTTGAGTTTCCAATCGTGCATCCTAAAGAGGATTCCCCTATTAAAAATATTCCCCATTCCACTTTTCTCATGTTTCGTGGTCTTTCTGTTGAGGATCCTGATATGTTTTTATTTGAGTTTGATGTGTTGTGCCACAATTATGACTATCAAATAAATGTACAAAATCTCAAGTTATTCCCAACCACATTTAAGGATGCATCCTTACACTGGTTCATGAACCTCAGAAACATTAGAACATGGGATGACATGAAGAAGGTATTTTTAAAAAAATACCAAGAGTACATTGTAAAATTAAAGAGGTTTGGGACGAGATATTTCATATGACATAGAAAGAAGATGAGTCTATGGAAGATTACCTCGAACGATTCATGTTCAACCTATGTAATGATCACAAAAACAAAGGCTAACTCTTGATACTATTAAAATATTGTTTCTTAGGGGAATAAGAGATGATACTATGGATGCATTAAATTTAATAGGTAAGGGTAACATCTCTAAGTTGAATTTTGATGATATTTGTGATATTTACAGGAATTACTCGATGTCTCAATGTTCAGGGAGGAGTTATTCAAGTAAGTTTTCTTCTTCAGGAAATTCCACAGGTATAACAAAGTGTAAAATAGGTAATTTAATTGAAGATCTTAAAACTAATTTGTTAAATCATATGGGTAAACAAATAGATACTTTGTATACTAGTAGAAAGTAGGAGGAAGCTAAAAAGGCCTTGGTTGTATTTTTCCCGACCTATTGTAAGAGACATAGTAGCGAAGATTGCCCTTATAATAGGACAAATATTTCATCCTTAGAAGAAGCCAACAAAAGTTCTACCTTAAGGCCTCTTCCCATACGTGTATCTAATATTGAATATTCTAAGGAACCTGTCTACTACATGGCCCCAAGGTGACCTTTTCCACCTTGAGTAATGCATTCTTTGATGACGAATGATTATTTTGCTCTGGGACCTAGCCAATCCAATTCTTTTTCCAATCAACCTAGATAGTATGGGGGTTAGCAAAAACCTCCACCATACCCTGAATGGATGCCACAATACCAATATGCTTCACAGTCGTGGCAGCAAGCATGGAGGCCATAATCGCCACAACCTTCACCGTACCAACAATCATATCCATCATAATCACAATTTCCACCTCCTCCAATAATGAACCCATATCAACAGCCACAAAAATTTCTTCCACCCATACCATCATTATCTACTCAGCTAGCCAATCCAACACAACCACCAAAGTCTACACCAATGCCAGCTCAACCAAACCCAAATTCCATCAATAAGGCAACACAACCCGTGTATAATAATGAGGCAACAAGTTATCCTACTTATCCTGTAGAAATAGATGGAGATCAATTAAGGTTGGGAAAGGATCTTTAGGGGCCCACCATCACCGAAATTAATGAAGAACCTGAAGAGGAACCAATAAAGGAACCTCCCTTCCCCGACCGATTTCATTCAGAGCCAATAAAAAAAGGAAGTCTCCCAACCTAAATTTGATTTTTTTTTTGAATTATGTAATTTTAACATCAAAATTCCTTTGTTGTTGGACATCAAGGATATCCCCATATATACAAAAATAGTTCAAGATTTATGTACTTGAAAGTAGAAGAAGAAGAAGCAAGATCCAAAGATCGTCCAAGTCATTGGGCAGTTAGCAGACCTCATGCTTGGTAATATAATTGTTCCTAAGTATTTAGATCCCGGGAGTCATGTCATCAAGGTGTATATTGCTAAAGTGATTATTACTAACACACTTGTTGATCTAGGTGTTGCAATTAATATTATGACAAATGAAACAAAGGATAGATTTTCACTTAAGGGTCTTAGACCTACTCCCATAGTTCTCCAAATGGTAGACCGATCTTTGGTCAAACTAGAGGGTATGATTGAAGATGTAGTCCTTTCTCTTGATTCGTGGGAATACCAAACTAACTTTATGATTTTAAAACCTAAAATTAAGCTGGGGGGATACCCCTTAATCTTGGGATGACCTTGGTTAGCAACTAAAGATGCATTCATCAATTGTTAGTTGGGAAACATAGTCATTTCTAATGTCCAAAGCACACAAAATAGTTGACTTTATACCCACCAGCACAACCCTTGTTGGAGATGGAGGATCTAGTATGGGTTGATAGTGACTTGGATGTCATTACCAATCTTGACAATTGATCAAGCATTAGATATTGAACAACCTACTAAATATAATATTCTTGTTAATTTTCTTTAGAATAGATATGCATCTAATGAAATCTTTGAAAGCATGGTTTTTCATTCAGGTATAAATTCTCCTTGTCCTTTTGTAAATTTCCCATTGGTAGGTAGCTCACAATCTGTTCAACTCTTCATCACATTGCATTAGTTGCTACCTCATAATTGTTTGTATAGTTCATTTTTCTCTTAAAATTCTAGCAATACACTATCCAATTCACAAGTACTATCCATTAATTCACTTGCACAATCAGAGGCCATCGAAATATTACCTGGTCGCACACTTAATGTTAATACATAAGTAACCACTGCACTAATCCAAGATCTCATTTCCATGCTTAGAACTCATAAAGATGCATTTGCTTGGGAATACCAAGACATTCATGGCATTCATTCTGACACCTGCACACCATGGGTATTAATGCGGGGATCATCATGGAAAAAATAGGTATAAATG
>VDFB02211830.1:0-15576 GCA_007258455.2 Sequoia sempervirens
ATTAGTTTTTAAGAACTCAAATTATTTAGCTTCCATTTAAATTATATAAATATAAAATAATTTGTCATTTTCACTTCAAATCCCACTAGTTAATTAAAATCAATTGATTAACTAGATAATCTCTTGAAAATGTCTAATTGTGATTAATTTAGTTAATCACATCCTAATCCTACTTATCCTAAAAAGCTACAACAAAATCTTGACCTTCCATTTGATCAAGAAAATTCTCAACCTCCATAAATTTATCCCATGTGACTCTCACACATGTGTGAGAAGTCACATGTCTTCCTCCACTCTTCCCCATGTGTCCTTGAGGAGAAAATTGTCACCTTTTCTCTTCAAAATGTGTCCTCATACATGTTTTAGAGGACACATGTCTCCTTTACTTTCTTCCCAAGGTGTACTCACACATGTATGAGAGACACTTGTCCTCATCCACTCTTCCCTATGTTTCCTAGTACATGTGTCATGGCTCTCTTTTCCATGTGTCCTCACACGTATTCGAGATAATTTATCCTCCACCATTGGATTGGGTCAAACAAATCTTATCCTTTGATCTTTCCTCAATTCTCTCCTCTCCTAAATATATCAATTCAGTGATGCCACTTGGCATCTTCTCCTCAAACTCAACATCACATGAATCCTCTACCATTTATATATTCAAGTCAAATTCTATTCCTTAATCAATCCCTCCTCACATATATAAATCAAAGTCCCTCCAAGAAATTAAGATCTTTCACATTCATCCTAAATTCATGTTGTCATTTTGAAAAGCAACCTACAATCCTCCATCCTTCATCAAATCATCTTAGATCACATGAAGTGGGTTGAGAGAGGTATCTCTCAAAAAAGGTCACTTCATCTTCTAGCTCAATCCATGTGGCTTTGAAGAGAAAGGTAAAATATTTTTTTCTCTTTCTTTCAATCTCTATTTCTATCTTTTTATGTTATCTTCAAATCTAAGTATAAAAAATGATTGATAGACACACACAAGGTAGATTCACACAATTTATAATTTTGTCATAATATTGGGATCCATAATCAACATTGATTCAAATCTTGGCTTCACTAGGATTCACAAACAACTCATCCTAGAAATAGAATCAAGTAAGATGAGAAATTCAACCATGTTGGGAAAATGTGTCTCAACCTTGCAATTACATAAGGTATTGTTGATACGTAAGCGACGGGGGGGTCATCTTCCCAGTGGGGGATCTAGGGGCCACACGCCCTAGTGGGGGCTCAGGGGCAGTTCCCACGAAAGCTAAATTATATTATTATATTATTGTAAATTTGGACCGTTCATCATTAGGTCTCATATCTGATGGTTGATATTTTGTTGGCTTTACTTGCCCTAGAAGGCAACCCTATTTTATGAGGGCATCATCAATTGTGATTGTGTATCAAGTGATGTATTCTAAGATTTTGATAGCAGTCGTGTTGCCTTTAGATCTCTAGTTGGTGATACTCTTGTGAGAAGCTTGCTCTGCAAGTATATTGTAATCTTTGTGATTTTTAAACAATTTATTGGGCGGCTTTTGGAGTGTGGTTTTTTTTCTCTTGAAAGGTTTTTCCCCATGTAAATCACTGCGTTGTGATATGTATGCTATTTAAATGTTTATTTCTATTAAGTTTCGGTAACTGTTAAAGATCTATAAAGTTTTGCATTATCCTCCTCTCAAGATTAGTGTAGGAAGTTGTTCCACTACCTTAGCTTCCTTACAAAACAACCATATTTACCCAAGTTGAATTGTCTCAAATTAACCACTATTCATGAAATATGTGTTTTCCCACTCAACTAAACCATTAAGCATATGTGTACCAACAAAGATAGTTGAAACATAATATAAAAGCATTCAATACAATATAACAAAATAAAATAATATAATATCATAAATCCATAGAAATCATATCACATTAAAGTATAAAGCATCACCTAAGATTCATTATTTAAAATTAGGTACTATAGTCACATATCTATAGATATGGTGATAATAGTAAAGCTAAAATACAACCATAGGTTTGAACATTAGATCATAACATATGTATCCACCTTATATAGTCTCGATGACAATACAAACTATCATCAATAATCATAATATCAAAATCAAAATAGTACTCGCAACTAAAAAAGGTCATGTACACCTATGAATTTACACCCTTCCTCTTCTTATCTTGAGGTAGATTCCCCCCATGATATCTACATCTTCTCTTCTGAATAGTGTGACCCCTACCTCTTACATTGTTATCTCTAATATTATTACTATCACTTCTCCTATCATTTCATTTACCTCTCATCTAAGTAGCTACAATCCTTCTTATGTGCCTATTAATATCATACCCATAGGCTCTACCAAAAACCACAAGCAAAGAAGTGTGTCTTAGTAAGCATTGGAAGAAAAATCCATTGGAAGGTCCTAAATTTGAGTTTGAGCTAGTCAATAGAAAATAAAAGTAACAAGTAATGATGCATATTTGGTTTGAGTGAAATATTTTTTTATAAACCACCACTTCTAGTAAGATGCATTCTTGAACTCCTCCTACCTAGTCAAATATGCCTCTATAAAACAATTTGGCTAGCATTTATCTTGGAAGTACCAAGAGATTGTACCTATTTTGGACATTGTCATAGAATGTGATCATTATTTAAATTCAAACAAATGAAAAAAATGTAGTATCCTAGAACTATTGTTTAGAACTTGAAATTCAAAGTAACATAATTTTTTTATAAAAATTACACCTTTTGGTATTAAATGTTAGCTAGAGATCTCTATAAATTAGTTTACTTTAGCCAAGTTTCCTTCTTGATCAAAGAAGATACATCTAGTGTTAACACACACTGCACCTAAATTGTACAAGTGTACAAAATAAAATAAAATAATTTATGCTTTCATTATTTAAATAACTTAATTTAGTTTTAGTTAATTTATTTAGAGCCAACCATGTGATTTTTGACATTTTCTTCAATTACAATGGAAAAAACATACCAAGTATATTGGAGGGCCTTAATTACCATGATTTATACTAGTATACCCCAATGTTCTAGCTAGAGGGGAAGACTGCATCTGGATCAATAACATTAATAGTTAAAAAATAAAGACAAAACCACCAATTTATCTAGCTTTAGTGTTGAAGTATATTTCAAGACTAACTTCATTCACTTTTGGAGCTTGAAATATAGGTTTATTTAACTTTTTGTTTACAAAAATAAACTACATATCAAAATCCTGTAAAATATCTTTATTCATGAACATGGCTAGGGAAAATCAAATGGTTTTCATGATAAATGTATCTAAACTTCATTTTTTGATGTGATAATAACTTAAATATTCTCATTTATTGGGAAAATCAAGTATATTGTAGCAATTTCCCTAAGACCCTAGTTGTAATGTCTAATTGTGCTACACATGTGTAGGAATTAGCATATACACAATTATCTTTTGCTTACTTGTAGATTGTAATTATTATAGGTAGATAGTCAACTAGCATCCTATAGATTTATTTTTGGAGAAGAAAGGCATCATGCATTACAATAATAACAAGAAAATTACATTAACTAAACAATTGAGTTACATGAAAAATCTTTCTTTGTAGATTCTAGAAAAGATATAGTCTATTTTTTTCTTAAAATTTCGCAACAGAGGTACATGCAATGTATTTTTGGGTACAACAAAGTTCTCCTCAAATTTGAGGTTGGCTACTAAGATTATGTATTAAAAATGTTTTCTAATGCCAAAACTACACTTTTTGTGTCTCCAATTCTAGTACTATGTCCACAACTTGTTTTACTAATAATCACAAAAAACCTTCTTTGAAATCCTACTTGAAACCTTTTGTTACTCATAAACATGTAGTATGAGTATATGATTGTATAGAAATACTAGATATAAATCAATTTTGTGGATATATTTTATGTAAATTATTTAAAATTATTAACATGAATTATTTCTAATATCTAAAATTTGATATATGCTTGTAAATCTATGAGTAAATCC
The DNA here is from genome assembly GCA_007258455.2 of Sequoia sempervirens. Classification (NCBI taxonomy): domain Eukaryota; kingdom Viridiplantae; phylum Streptophyta; class Pinopsida; order Cupressales; family Cupressaceae; genus Sequoia; species Sequoia sempervirens. The sequence continues at coordinate 3,996 of VDFB02211830.1, forward strand.
CAATAAAACAAAAAACAAAATAAAATAGAAGATGAGAATTATGTGATATGTTCACATCTTATTATTGGACTCCAAAAAAAACTTTTAGTCAATCTAAAACTTCACAACTCTAATTTGTAGTCTTCTTTAAATTGAATATCCACTACTATAATATCTAGTCCTCCTTAAATTGAATATCCACTTCTCCAAAGTCTTCCTTAAATTGAATATTTTGCTATCTAACTTTAGATTAAAGACTAAAATAATATAATATTTTAAAAAATAGGATGGTAAAAAGACACACCCAAGATATTTATGGAAGATATTCAATAATACAAGACATCTTTATGAAAGGCATTCAATATCACAAGATATTTTTATGAAAGATATTAAGTAGTACAAGATATTTATATGAAAGATTTTGTATATGTTTTTAATTAAATGAATATTGAGTTTTTGTTGTGATATATCTCAACATATAGATTTATATAGGTGTATGTATTTTTATGACATTGAATTAATTTTTATGGAGAGAGTTAATATTTTTATTATTAATAATATTATAAAGAAAAAAAATTATCATTACCAAAGATTATATAAATGTTAGTCTAACCTAAAAAGTGAATATCAAATTTTATTGGAAATAAAATATTTTATGATTCTTTTATTGTAAGGAGACTTAATTTTCAAGTAGAAAAAATAATGCATTATAAATTTAATTACTTGAAAAATATATGAAGATTTTAGAGTGGACAAAGTAACTTTCAAATTAATTTATTCTTCCATGTTATAATATTATGACATCTATAACAATGTTCTAGTGACATTAAGGAGAAAAAAATAACGCATTATAAATTTAATAAAATAAATTATACTTAGATTTTAGAGAGGTTGATAAATTGAAATGAACAAAATAATTGAAAAGTGTTTCATTGTAGAAAGAAGTAGTTTTCAAATTAATTTATTTTGGCACCTCATAATAGTATGATATCTATAACATAAAAGTATTCAATACCATTCAAGACATCGAGCAAAAAAAGTTAATGCATTATAAATTTAATAAAAGAATCTATATACAGATTTTAGAGAGGCTAGTAAATTGAAATAGACAAAATAATTGAAAAGTGTTTCATTATAGATAGAAGTAGCTTTCAAATTAATTTATTTTGTTTCAAATTACACTCAATGATCCATCATCACAAGAGAGTGAATTCATAAACTTTCACACTATTCTTCATAGACTAAGGAAAAAAAAAATTGAAATGGACAAAATAAAATTGAAAGTAGCTTTCAAATTAATTTATTTCATTTCAAATCACACTCAATGATCCATCATCACAAGAGAGTGAATTCATAAACTTTCACACTATTCTTCAAAGATTGTGAAAAAAAAAAATTGAAAAGCATTTCAGAAGTAGCTTTCAAATTAATTTATTTCGTTTCAAATCACACTCAATGATCCATCATCACAAGAGTGTGAATTCATAAACTTTCACACTATTCTTCACAGTCTGTGAATGATTTTTATTTTTTAAATAATAAATTACAATTAAATAATATTTTTTTCCTATCCATAATCAACCGATACATTTTTAAAATTATTAAATAAAAAAAAAACTAAAAACTATGACAATTTTTTAAAAATTATCTTACAATTGACCAACCAATAAAAAATTTACATCCAAAAGATGCATTAGTATACTTGCAGAGGCAGAAACTAATAAATTTTAGATATTTTCTAATAAAATACTGAATATTTCCATGCTTTGGACAAAACAATAGTCAGCATTATTGTATTGATTGTCAGCTGTCGTAGAAGTTCTGTTCATGTCTTTTTGAGAAACTTTTCATATTTGGTCTTAACCTACTCAGATAGTGACACTACATTGTCATATTCTCTGAGTCACTTTATGATATTCATCATTAGAGATATTCGGGCTGGGTATGAATGGAGGCTTTTTAGGTTTAACAAGATTTAAACCATATACTTTTTACTTCAGTTCTTTACTGCAAATAAGTTAATGGGAGACATCATGGGTGCAGTACATGTGGGGTCCTAAGGATTCCCAGGTATCATAGTATGGAAGATGACGAATGACATGACATAGTGCAAATTCCACATGATGAACATGGTGATTAGTAGGTATCAGTCAATTGTAGGTATGTTCCAACTATACTGACTTCATCTGGAACAGACCTCACCTACAATTGAAGATAAGTCATGTCATGAAATCTTGAGGAGGTCATGCTTACTCGGTAGGTGGGCTGACATGTACATTTAATAAAATATGGAGAACCTCTGATATTGCTTTCCCACTTACTCCATTATCCTTTTATCAGTATTATATCTAGTTTGAATGGTTTGTGAAGATAGAGATGTTTCATCAAGATTTACGACAAATACAATTGCATGAACATAAATGGTTCGTTTATGGCCACACATTCAATGAGGTATTCATTTCAATACTGTTTTAATTTAAATTTATTTAATCATAGAATTTTTTCAAAAAAATCGAACTCACGGGTGATTCCACAATAGTGGTTTACAATTTTTGGTCAAACTGTGAAATAATTTTTTTTAGCTAAATCTTCATTTTCGGGCACCTATAGCGGCTAAACCGTGGGGAATTTGAAGATGATGCAAACTAAAGTTTCGCGACATTTTGTTTGTAGATTATAAATATATTTTTAAATTTGGAATTAGATTGCATTTCTTTTTCCATCTCTTTCAAAAATTAGTTTTTTCAAAAAATAGATTTTTAAAAGTGGCTCTTATAACATAATTTTTTCTATGGAAGGATAAAACTCTAATTCTTTCGAATTTATATTTGTAACTACTGATATCTAGTCCCACTTGCTAGATAGTTTTTATTGAATATTTTTCTTAATCGTTTCAAAGTAAAACTAATTACAATTGACATACGATCAGATAATGCAGAACTTTTTTTGTATGTATCAAAAATTCAAATTTTTGTTGTTGGATCAAGACTTCAAAATCCTGTGCAATTTTTTAATTTTTGGAAGCTTATAATAAGGACTACATACTTACACAAAATAAATTTTAGATGAATTAATTTGATCCCCAAAAGGTAAATTAAAAGTGGTTTTTTATCGATTTTGATAGTGTAAAGGAGAACTCGTTATAGGTATGGTTTAAAACTAGTGGGTTCTATCCAAGGGGGTTTGGTCTAAGGTGGTTTGATCAAACCCTCTTCAATTGGAATCTTTAAATGAAACTTTTCAAGACTTAAATCATTATATTTTTCAAAAATATGTGATTTCAGCAAAAATCAGGATCTCTCAAAAAGTGTAAACCACTATTGTGGCAACACCCCCACTTAAATATATGAGTACTAAATTAAGAAAATATTAAAAAGATTGCTTTTGGAATCAATTATATATGCTGTTGAATCAACATCTCCAATTAGAACTCAGTGGTCCATTCATCTCCTCTTTCTAATGATAAACCATTGAAAAAACATATTGATTCAGAATAATACACAATTGATTTTTTAAAAATTAAACACTATTGGCCACATGTGAAGCCAAGTCAAGGGTAACGGCTATTCCTTGTAACCGCTGCCTATGTTTGGTAAACGGGAGTATCTTTTTGTAACCATGGTCTCCTGCTTCGTGCATGTCATGCATATGGATTCTTCTTTATAAGAAGGGTAATATGAAGATTGATGTAGTATTATATTGAGTGATACTAGATATATATGTGCTATATGAAAAACCAGAGAATTAATATAATGAGAATCCCCTACTGAAAGTGGACGTAGTCTAAATGACGTAGTCATATTTAGACGAACCACTATAAAATCTTGTGTGCATTTTCTATGTGTTATATTTCTTCATTCTTTTTATTTTCTGCATTCTTCTCTTTCGTTTATTCTACTGTCTTTTAGATTCAACAAACACGACATAAACTGTAAAAACTTATACCACTAAAAAATATTATTGAATGCTTCACATATTATAATAAAAAATATATATAAAAAATCTTTAGACTCTGCGTCTAAACCAAGTAAAGGACAATTGATAAACCCAATATCACATTATACTTAAAATAAAATAAAAAACTTCAAATCTTCCAGTAAAACAGACCAGATTGGATGGCTAACCGTCCTAAACAATTTGCTTCTTTAACATATTGTTTTTCTGGGCAAGTGTATCCCTGCCACCAAACTAAGTAATCATTATAAATATATTTTTGATGTAATAGTTTACAGTGAAATGGACAGAGACTGTTTTCTTGTTCATATTATTTATAACAACAGGTGAATCTGACAAAAAGTTGTTGAACCGATCTTGTGGTTGAGGAATTATTTTATTTGCTTATTTATATTTTAATAATGAATTTGGGAGGTTTGAATCGATTTGAATACGCAACTCAACCATAAAATTTCAAAGTCGTTTTGAAGAAATCAAAGCATAAAACAATGTTAAATATATATTCAATATTAAAATTATTTAAAATAAATTTATATGGAATTTTTTAGGTTTCTAAATAGGATAATATTTGTAAATAATTTGGATTAGGCATAGGGGTCATAAAAAAAAGTTGTTTTAAGTGAGATTTTAGTAATATAAGGCTTATTAGAACATAAAAATAAAATGAAAGAATTATTCATTTTAATCTTGATTTGTGGATCAATTAAGATACTTTTTTAGCTTTCTTGTCTTTTTTGATATGGAAATGTATGATCATCTTCTTTTCATTAATGCATTTTTTTAATTAGAAAAGTCTTTTGCTTCTTTTTCTCTATTGTGATCCATTTATTAAAATTTTTGAGGTATTTTATGAGTTAAGGCCATTAAAGAGAAGCACACCATATTGTATGTCGGAGAAGAAGTACTAATTTTTATTGAAGGAGATGGAACCATAGGAGAATCAATAAATTTAGGGGAAGAGCACTCAACATGAGCTACAAGAAAATTATAAGATTTAGAGGAGGAACAATCAATTGATGTTTCAAAGAGAATGTATCCTAATCACAATCAATCACTTGATGTTGATGTTCAACCCTTGCTCAACAAGTAGTTTATCTTTGTTGTTGAACTAAATGAGAAGATGTAAGGGACTTTGTAGCCAAGTTGCTTGTAGCAAAGAATGGTCTATATCTATAGGGGATCCCTTTATAATTGATCATTTTTTTATACCTTCCACTTTTGAACACATTTCTTTCAGTAATTTCTTTGATAAATCAATCCCAACAAGAATTATGGCATAGGTAAAGTGTGCATACATCTAAAAAGCAGGGATATAAATTAGCTTTCCAAGAGTAATAGAGACACACCACAAACCAAAAATGTAGATGTAGGTTTGGAAACCTTACCCATCGTAAAGAATCTAGAAAGTAGTTAGAAAGAGGATGAAACCTTATAGAGCATGGTTTTATACCCAAATAAGCTTTGTCCCAAAACCAAGGGCCTCCCTATAGCACAACTTTAGATTATATTAGTAATAGATTTATAGACCACCAAGAACCATCGATTTGTGTATAGACAAATAATGAATTCACCTTTCACCAAAGGTTTCTAGTGCTATGATAACCACCCATTAAGTTTTAATAGGTTGGGATAAAACTTATGAGATTTATATATTAAAAACAAAATTGGAGCTAATTCACCCTTTCATCCACCATATATCCCAAAATCCCCAGCCAACACATGTTCATCAACAATCACATTATCAGTCATTACTTCTAGATCCTACTTAAGCACATCAGATATAAGACCCAAAAAAATTGTGGATGTATTAGAAGATACAAGTCCCTCCCTACCAAACATAGCCCTTTATTATCCTCAAACCCTATGTATCCAATGTTTTTTGTGCCAAAAAGGTACACAAAAGAGGATGTAGAGGGTGAGAGTCACCCCAAATATGTAATACATGTTAGGAAAAGTATCCACAAAACTCTTATCAATTAAATTAGATCTTCATAATTAAATTACACCCTACTTAAGAACATCTAATCTATGATCCAACAAAATCTTAGGTGCATTAAAAGATACATGTCCCTCCCTACCAAACATAACCCTTATTGTCCTTGAACCCCCATAGATCCAATGTTTTTGTGCTAAAAAGGCACACAAAAGAGGATGTAGAGGGTGAGATTCACCCCAAATTTGTAAGGTATGTTAGGAAAAGTATCCACAAAACTATTATCAATTAAATTAGATCTTCATAATTATTAAGAATTATAGGCATTTCCACATTAACCCTTTGAGGAGATTAAAACATTAATCATATCTATGAGAATTTCATCAACATTCCAACATGCAAGCAACACAAAATGAATAATGAGAGAAATAAAAGAGAAATCAACCATAAGAAAGAGAATGAAACAAATATACCCTAGAAAAACCCAACCTCCAAAGCATCAAACCAATGTATTATTTGAAACAACAATAAACCTTAGAATACAATATCAATTTATTGCCCCCATAGAGATCAGCATACTCTTCATTTGGTATATATTTGACAAAATAACCTTGTAAAAAATTCTTTTGACTTCCTTCAACTCGAACATTTAATATATAGTCACAAGAAAAACTAAAAATTATGAATGACTTCTAAAACCATGTGCTAGAAACCATTGGCTAATTTAGGCATATTATTCATGCATAAATCACAAAACCTAAATCAAGAGGAGTTAAATTAGAAACCTCCTCTTTCAACTAAATCTCTCCACTTGTGACCTTATCTGCCTTTTTGGTGATCTTCTTTGATCTTCTCCAAGTCCACACTTTACTCCCTCTCATCATGTTTTTTCTGTTTCAACAACTCTTCCATACTCTTTAAGTTATCATAGTTGTATTTAGTGGCTCTAATGATAATACATAATGCTAAATTATAAACTACAAGTGACAAGTAATGCCACTTCAATTGGGTGAAAATAATTAAATAAATGGAACATTAGGATTTGCAAGGTGTATGACACATAGAATCCAAACATTCTCCCACAATGATCGACAAGTTTGCAAGTGGAAATAGGGATCTCAAATTTGTCATTAGAGGATTGCAAGAGCAGGACACCTACAAATATTAGGATGCCCTTGGGCGACTCTGTCCTCCTACAATGACTAACACCAAACTTTTAGGAAAGGTACACAACACTTATCCCTTCCCAAATATTCCTGCAAATCTTTGTTTCAATCTGTCAGTTGTTGGTATCTTGTGTTTTTCATATTAGGTCACGTTATCTAATTAGGTTAATCAAGGAAAATCAATCCCAATCCATTCTAAGACTCAAAAATATGAATATACAAGTCTGATTGGCTCACCTTCATGGTTGAAAGTTAATCTAATCACCTTTTTTATTTGCATCCTAATGTACCTTTGAAAAAGGAGCAAACATTAATCCTAGGTTTAGACATTAAACTCAAGATTCCCTTTTTCTATGTTACATTTTGGTGAGCCCAACTTGTTAACATTATATACCTTTTGAAATTCACCCTAGATCTAAGTATTGCATTACATTGTCTTGCATTGTTCATTTAGGGTTTCATTTTTGCATCATAAAAGACAAAAAAATTCAAAAAATACATATCATATTGCATCATAGGTTGCATTAAGGTTTATTTCAGTCATTTAAGTCAGAGCTACATTCAAAATTACAATCACAATTGGAATTTGTTGTTCAAACATTGTTACACATTTGCATTTGAGTCACATTGTCTTAAATTGAGCAAATTTTGGAGAAATATTGACTTTTAGAAATGTTTGCACACAAAAATAGAACCTTTAAACAGTCTAATACCTAGAAGAATTTCATATAAATACCTAGTCATTTTCATCATTTTAATCCTAGCATGAAAAATTGAATTCATTTGAGAAAAATCAAGTGTCCTAAAAACATTCAAGAGCAATCAAGAGCATAATTAATAATATTATTGCAACATTTCATCATTTAATCGTCATGTCATGTGTTATGTAAGTTTTGTTCATGTTTTGTATGTATTTTGTTTATGAGCACTAACACTTGTAGGTTTTCAAATCAATTCAAGTCAAGCAACAATTGATGCTTGAAGTTGATGAGTGTGACTTTAGTCCATCAAGGAGATCAGATCTAAGTGGTGAGCTACAACAAGTTGTCAATTCATTACTTATTTATCATTAGCCTCTATCCAACCAAAGATAATATCTCTTTTATATATCATAATTTTCCATTGTGGAGGTAGGAATACCAACATGGGGTTTGACTTAGGAAAACACCTATACAACACAACCCTTCCTCTCTTCTCATGTGCATGTAGGTTATAGATCTAAAGTGAGTTGAAGGAAGATTGAAGGCTATTTGTTCACTCATGCACTCAAACCCTATAAGTTTTCAAGTAATGGATTCTACATTTTATCATCAAAAAATGAAGTTTTGATAGTAACTCCCAGAAGACAGAAGCTATAGACCAGGGGCTTCAGCCCCATGTTTCTAGTTCCCATAAAAAAGGAGGACAATCTAGGTCATACTACACCCTAGACCAACTAATTTTGTATCAAATTTAAATCCTAGGTTCCTCTGTATTTTCCCTCCGCATTTTTGGATATGAATTTTGTCTTTCTATACTCAATTTATCAAAAATCATAACAAAATATTATTTTCATAGTTTTCATAATTAGATCATTGCATCCTGGAAATTAGTCAATTAGTTCAATCATTCAAATCACATCCGCACACAAACTAAACATTGGATTAAATATTTGATCCACCATTTTGGCTCTCTCGAATAGGTTTGTAGCCAAGTGGTTGTTGAGGTCATCTATAATCCAATTCAAGATAATTGGGAAGAGGGTGTTCATCATTTTCTGAATCAAACATTATCATCTTACATTTGGAATCGGCAATCAAAGCGCTTACAATAAAGAAAAAAAAATAGTTTTTCAAATTAGATTATAAGTTACACCTTACTATAAATCCTAATCTAATACATAAGTATAAAAATTATAAAAGATAAGGGTAAAAGGAGATATAATGAGCCAATTTTTTAAGTGATGTAGTTTTTAAAAATCCTTTAAAGAAGATGAAATCTCTTAAACACTAATCTTTCTTGATCAATTTACGCATAATAAAAGACACAAGATGGTGTAGACATCTAATAGTAACTCAACCATGAAGAAATATAAAATAGATTACCATATGCATAGGTAAACAGAAAATATGGTCCCTCACAACCTTAAATTCATAAGATTTATCATTTAACAAATGTGTGAATCTATCTTAGTCAATTGAATTATAAGAAACAAATGTAACTCCCACGTATAAATAAAGTTAACTGAATATATTTTTTTTATTTGTTTACACATATGTTATAAAGTTTCCAAGACGTTGTTACATAAACTTAATAATTAAACTCAACACATTGATCATCAACAAAAGTACAAATTTGATTTCATGTAAGATCCAATTTTATAAAACTACTTACAATCAAATATCCCAAATGTCCATTTTACATAAAGTGAGATTTCAAAGAATCTCCATACATCAAAGGTGGTACAATCAGTACACTCTTACATAAGAGATAAATTTACAAAACATATAGTGTTCATCTAACATCTGATACAATATCCACGAACAAGCTCCGCATCAACAGTCACGAACAAAGTAGTAACTGGAAACTGCTGCAAGCTTAGGATCAACTGCAAGAAAGTTCAAATAAAGGTGTAGCACGGTTTCCTCCCGACCACGTGGAACCCAAAGGTCCACTCCCTCCGTGCTAGGAGATACTGACAGGTCCACAAAAAATGCAGACAGAACATCACGTTTACGAGGTTTACAATTCACAATACGACATAACGTTTACAAAACAAAACGGATAAAATTTCAGTGTCAAGTTACATTAAATTGAAATCTCAACAAAAGGAAACACCATCATGATATAGACTAAGAGAGTGTCATCACATTGTCGGGATAGGTTACCCTGGTGAATCTTCCTAGACTACCGGCCCTCACCAAGAGTTACCCTGGTAGCCTCTACCGATTCCCGGCCCCTATGCAGACTAATGCGGTGTCGTTACATCTTTCAAGAGGACAAGATGGCGACTTGCCATTCCAGGCCTTCTCAGCCTTTTCTCAACCTAAACGAGCGTTAAGAAGTAGGCGAGGCATACCATTATCTGATTTAGTGTTTAGAACTACCCAACCCCTAATATATTAGTTAGGTTATCACTTAATTAACACACCTACGTTAGGTTACCCAGACAATCACTATAGGATTTCGGCCCCTAACGCAAGCCACTCTCTCTATAACATGACTCAACATAAAATCAATCTAGGGGATGCTATCAAGCACAGAAATCAAAACCAGAATGTTTACATCCTTCACTAGAGGCAAATCACAATCTCTAGGATGTCACTTCGAAAGACCACAAAATAATACAAAGCTATACCCCCACGTAAAACAATTGTAATATGAGCAATATGATCAATACGTCAAACACTTAACAACTCTTTTTTTCTCTTTCTTAACTTTTAAAGAAAATAAAGTAATCATCATTATCATCATGGATACATTCGCAACCAATAGTTTCATTTAATCATTCTCAGTGAAATTACAATTTTCTAATAAACAAACTTTTGAGAATATCATAAATTAAAGTGTACTAAGTTTACAATATGAATCTTATTTAACTACTTTTGATGAAATAAAAAATAATCATTTCAAAGTTGTGTGAATACACTCTCAAATTGAGGTTTAACAAATTTCATTAAATAACGAATATACTTTATATAGACTATAAATGTTATTGTTTTACTAATACTTCCAAAATATAGCTTTTTCTAATACTATATTATTATAACAACATAAATTCTGTATATAATGGAATTCTAATACTTAAAAATTATAAGAAATAATATGAATTCTAAACTTAAGGTACTATAGGCTTTAATCCAACTAATATTTTTGCTTGTTCTTTTTCTAATATTAGAAAGATTTAAAAATATGATAGATTTGTCATAAAGAATCTGCCACCGTAATTCTTAACATGATGACTTGTAACTAAGTCAAAGACTAACAACTAGTTTCGTGCTTTCACTGGTAGAAGAAAAAGCGTATACACTGATACAGGGATTCCTTTTCATGCAAAAGATATTTCCTTCTATATTTTTACGGTGAAAGAATCGGTTGAGTATGCGTCGGATGGTCATCTACCTTTACACGGCCATGCATAAAATTTATAGATATTCATGAAACAATTGAGGACTCTCATAGCAGAAGACAAAACTATAGTATAAATCATGGACAGAGGAGAATAAGAGGGCGCAGAATCTAATAACATAGGAATGTTAGATAAAACTAGGCGCAGGTATCTCAAATGGACGCATGCAAGTATCTTACATCAAATTATTAGCAGAAACTCGCGCCTTAATAAGAGGTCTATGTCATAAAAAGAAAGAATCCTCTCTCGTATATATATCCTACGTAACATATGGATAGTTTCCAACGCCTCACATGGAAGATACACCAAACTCATAACTCAAAGGAACAAGAAAGCGGATTATAACGGATGCCTGATGAATAGTATCTAAAGTGATAATATACATAAATTTTAATGATCAGGTTTGGGTAAGTGCACCAAGATGGTTCCCAAAAAAGGGGC
>VDFB02211832.1:0-11882 GCA_007258455.2 Sequoia sempervirens
ATTTGAAAGTATTTTGTCAAAGAATCCTAAGTCATTCTAACTCTCTTACTGTCGTTTACTTAGAAGTTAAAGCGTCATTAGAAGGCTTAATTAAGTAGTTGAAAATCTAAAACATAAAATGCTCATTCGACGCTTGAGTTTATAACCTTATTGCTCTTTGCTGAACAAAGATCTCGAGGAAAATTAGTTTTAATTTACTTTCTTAAGCAACATCAAGCCAAAGGGAGCTTCCCATCTAATTTGAAGAAGCGGAGTTTATGCGTACATAGTTATCTGTTTCTAATTAGCATTCGAGGTGAATTAAATGCCAACGAAGAAGTTTAATATCAACAGCATATCTTATCACCCGGACAATAGGTGAGATAATGGAGCAAATATATCTGCAAAGATTCAAGAATGAACATAAAATCAGCAATGCCAATTGAATTTATTAATTTGATATCAATAATAAAATGAAAACCACAAATTTAATATTAAAATCAGCAATGTATTAGTTAATAATAAAATCGGAAATTTAATACTAAAAGCCTAAAAATCAACATTTCATTAAAAAATAAAAAACAATAATCTCTTACCTCATTGTGGACCACCAATCATCATTGAGGAAATTTTTTTGTGCTTTCCTTCAGCTGTGTTTGCCTTTGTCCATCTAGCCCACTTTAAATTAACCATCATCAATTGAAGAGGCTCTCACACTTGGATCATCCTCTCCAACAAAATAAAGTAGTTGTTTGGAGAATGTGTCTCAACCTTGCAATTATATAAAGGTTATTGTTGATAGGATATATATATATACATTTTCTAGTTACACCGATAGGTGTAATATACAATGGCATAAAAGGGGAGTGAGATGCGTGTAAACAATTTTTTGTTATTTTTTTAGGAAACTACGAAAATGGCTAACATACATTAGATAAATAATTTATTGTAAATCTAAATTGTTACTTATTAGGTTTTAGAGCTAATGGCAGTTATTTTGTTGGCCTATCTTGCCCTAGAATGTAACCCTATTTTATGAGGGTGTTGTATTACAGTTGCGGTAGAGAGAGACGGTGATGTATTCTGAGAGTCTGATAGCAGTCGTTTTGTCTCTGTGATACTCCTGTGAGAAGCTTGCTCTGCAACTATATTGTAATCTTTGTGATTTACTGAATAATATATTGGGTGGTTTTTGGAGTGTGGGTTTTTTTCTCCCGAAAGGGTTTTCCCCACGTAAATCACTATCGTGGTATGCATGATATTTATATTTATTTATGTTTAGGTTTCTGTAATTATTAAAGATCTATAAATTTTTTGCATTAATTTCCTCTCAAGATTAGTGTAGGAAGTTGTTCCGCGACCTTAGCTTCCTTACAAGTGGTATTAGAGCTTGATCGCCTTTAGTTTCAGTTGTGGGTTATTGGGTTTTTTGGACTAATCTAGGTTTGAGTGGGAGCTTGTGCATAATATACTTTGTGATCTTGTTGCAGGAATTTTCAGATCGAAAATTCATCAGGAAGAATAGAGGTGGAATTTTTTTTTGGAAATAATTTTGAAATGTGGAAGCTGAAGATGGAGGATATATTGATAGATTGAGATATGTGGGATGTTATGGAATAGAATGTTTCAATGCTTGCAAATTCTACTTAGGTTGCTCAATATGATGTTATAGACCATAAAGCCAAGGGTCTAATTAGATTGTGGTTGGCAGACTTTGTTTTAATTAATGTCCATGAGGAGATCTCTGCATAGAAACTATGGAAGAAGTTTGGTGAGATGTATCAGGCCAAATCTTTAGTAAATAAGATTTTCTTGAGGAAGAAGTTGTATTCCTTGAGAATGAAAGAGGGTGGACGAATCACAGATCACTTGGAAGCATTCAATATGTTGGTGGCTCAATTAGCATCCATTGGTGTCAAAATGGATGAGGAGGGGAAATGTCAAATCTTGTTTTGTTCTTTGCCTAATTCGTGGGATTCTCTTGTTATGGATATTGGGAGTACTTATGTTATTTTGAAGACTGAAGATGTGGTGGTTTCTTTGCTTTCTGAAGATATGAGGAAGGTATCCATCACTGCCAAGGAGGCTCTAAGTGTTCGCAGAAGACCTAAGGAAAAAGGAAAGAATAATGAGAGACGTGACAAATCCAAGTCTAGGGGGAGATCTAAATCTCCTGGAAAGTTCAAAGTTATTTGTTGGAACTGTGGTAAGCATGGACATGTTCGTAAGGAATGCAAAGAAGAAAAGAAGAAGAAAAAGAAGAAATTTAATTTTGATTATGAGTCTTAGAAGGAAGATGGCGACACATTGATTGTAGCTTTGGCAACTAGTGCAGGTAATGATGCATGGTTAATTGACTTAGGTGAATCTTTTCATATGACCTTTAATAGAGATTGGTTTTCTGAATATGAAAAATTTAATGGACGTAAGGTGTACTTGGGTGATGATTCTCATTTAAACATTGTTGGTCGTGGTAAAGTTAAAATCATATTTTCTGATGGTAGAATAAAAAGAATTAATGGTGTGTTGCATATCCTTGGTTTAGCATGAAATTTGTTATCTATGAGCAAACTAATAGATGTGAGTGTGCAGGTAGTATTTTCTGATGCAGGATGCAAGATGGTTAGAGGTGTTATGGTGATTGCTAGAGGTGTTAGATATGACACATTGTATAAGCTTCATGCATGCACTGCTAAGTGCAATAGTACTTCCGTGAAAAATAAGTTTGCGGAAGAAGTGAGGGTTTCACCTTCAACAGATGGTCATGGCTTTTGGGTACCCAAGGGTGCTCTTTCTTCTGAAACAAAGTTACCTACAGAGAAAACTATGTTATGGCAGTAGAGACTTGGCCACAGTGGAGAAAAGGGTCTAAGGACCTTGAAAAATAAAAACCTTGTTGAAGGTTTGTTTGATTGTAATCTTGAATTCGATTTCTGTGAGCATTGCATTTATGGAAAACAAAACCGCGTTAAGTTTTACTTGAGTTCTCATAAATCTTGTGGTGTATTGGATCTTATTCATTCTGATGTGTTTGGTCTTGTAGATGTTCCTTTGATTGGTAAATCCACATATTATGTTTCATTTATTGATGATTATAGTAGGACATGGGTATATTTTATAAAGAGTAAATTTGAAGTTTTCAATCGATTTAAAGAATTTAAAGCAATGGTTGAGTTGTAGACTGGAAAGAAAATAAAATGTTTGAGGACTAATAATGGAGGTGAATTTTGCTCTAATAATTTTGATAGTATAAATATTGTGGTATTCATAGACAGAAGACAACTCCGTATTCTCCACAATAGAATGGAGTTGTAGAAAGAATGAATAGGACACTAATGGAGAAGGCTAGGAGTATGTTGAGTGGTGCTGGCCTAGAACAAAGGTTTTGGGTTGAAGCTATTGCCACTGCTTGTTACCTGATTAACAGGTCTCCTACATCAGTTCTTGTTGATATGAAGCCTATAGAGGCATGGTTGGGTCGTAAGCCTTCATTAAGATATCTTAGAGTTTTTGGTTGCGAGGCATACGCACATGTGCCAAAGGAAAAGTGAACAAAGTTGGAGAACAAGGCTGTGAAATGTATCTTCATCGGATATAGTTATGGTGTGAAAGGATACAAGCTTTGGGATCCTGTTGCACAAAAGGTAATATATAGTAGAAGTGTTATTTTTAGAGAAACTAAGCCTTCTTTTGTTACATTGTAGCCAAAACAAAGTAAACAGGAAGATGTGATTCAATTTCCTTCTACACCTGAGAAAATTGAATCGAGGCCCATGGATAGACAAGAAGTTGAGGAGAGCTCATTTAGCTCTGAATCTTCAGAAGAGGAGGAACCTCTAACTCAACTTGTTCATAGGTATACAAGGAATAGGCATCCACCTAATGATTAGAGATGTATTTTTTCTTTGAATACTAACATGGATGAACCCAAATCTATAGAAGAGGTATTAGGTATGAGTGATGCAAAATCCTAGAAGATTGCTATGGATGAAGAAATGACATCTTTGAAAAAGAATGATACATGGGATCTTGTACCATTTCCTGAAGGACAAAAACCTGTTGGTTGCAAATGGGTATTCAAGAAAAAGATTGGTTTAGATGGAGATATTGAGAAGTATAGAGCAAGGTTGGTTGCGAAAGGTTACTCTCAAGTTGAGGGTGTTAATTATGGTGAGATATTCTCTCTTGTTGCAAAAATGATATCCATTAGATTTTTGCTTGCTATTGCTGCTGCTTATGATTTAGAGGTTGAGCAAATGGATGTGAAAACTACTTTCCTTCATGGTAACTTGGAGGAGGATATTTATGACATAGTCAGAGCACTACGTGGTGAAAGGTAAATGTAAATTGGTCTACAAATTGAAGAAATATTTATATGGCTTAAAACAAAGTCCTAGGACGCGGTACCATAAATTTGATACATATGTGTTAAGTTTGAGATTTGAGCATTCTAAATCAAATCATTGTGTTTATTATAAAACCGATGGTGATCATTTCCTGTTTATTGCATTATATGTTGATAATATGCTATTTATTGACAAAGGGAAATGTATGATTTCAAAACTGAAATCTCAACTTGCTACTAAATTTGAAATGAGAGATCTTGGTGCAGCTAGGCACATTCTTGGGATGGAAATTAAAAGAGATAGAGTGAATAGAAAGCTATGGCTTGGCCAAAGTAAGTATGTCAATTCAATTTTACTGAGATTTAACATGCAAAATTGTAGACCATTGTGTGTTCTTGTTTCAGTTGGAATGAAGTTATCTATTTCGGATTGTCCAACATCTCCATCAGAGATGGAAGACATGAGCAGAGTGCCTTACCAGAGTGCAGTTGGAAGTTTGATGTATGCTATGGTTTGTACTAGACCAAACATTTCCCAAGCAGTGGGAGTTCTTTCCAAATATATGTCTAATCCTAGTAGAGTTCATTGGACACAAATTAAAAGGGTCTTCAAATATTTGCGTGGTATTTCAGATTATTCCTTGTGTTATCATAGTAATGTGACTGAAGATGAGATTTCCCTTGATATTCATGGTTATGTGGATTCAAACTAGGCAAGTGATATTGATAGCAGACGATCCACCAATGCTTATGTGTTTACATTATTCGGTGGTGCAATCAGTTGGATGAGTAAGCAACAGACTGTGGTTGCTTTGTCCACTACTGAAGTAGAGTATATGAAATCTACTCATGCTTGTAAAAAAGCCATTTGGCTTAAGAGACTATGTAAGATATTGGAATAAAAAATGGTGCAGTGACAATTTATTGCGACAGTCAAAGTGCGATATGTCTAGCCAGAACCTAACATTTCATGCCAGGACCAAGCACATTGATGTACAATATCATTTTGTTCAGATATGATCGAAGATGGTAGGGTGAAGCCGGTTAAGGTAGAGACTTTGATGAATGTTGTTGATTCTTTAACTAAGTCTATGAGCACAGATAAGTTCAAATGGTGTTAAGAGATTATGGGCCTTTAGGCCCCTAGCAATTAAGAGACAATGTTTACTCCCTCCCGTTGCTCTTGCAGGGTGTTCGACAAGTGGGAGATTTGTTGGGAAAATGTGTCTCAACCATGCAATTATATAAAGGTTATTGTTGATAGGATATATATATGAATATATATATTATGTATATATATATATATATTATCCTAATTACACTGATAGGTGTAATATACAATGGCATAAAGGGAGAGGAGTGGGATGCATGTAAACAATTTTTTGATAACTTTTTCAAGAAACTATGAAAATGGCCGACATACATTAGATAAATGATATATTGTAAATCTAGACCATTAATTATTAGGTTTTAGATCTAATGGTGGATATTTTGTTGGCTTGTCTTTCCCTAGAATGTAACACTATTTTATGAGGGCGTTGTATTACGATTGCGGTAGAGAGAAACAATGATGTATTCTGCAAGTCTAATAACAATTGTGTTGTCTCTTGATCTCTGAGTGGTGATACTCCTGTGAGAAGCTTGCTCTGCAACAATATTATAATCTTTGTGATTTACTGAATAATATATTGCACAGCTTTTGGAGTGTGGGGTTTTTCTCCCGAAAGGGTTTTCCCCACGTAAATCACTGTGTCATGGTATGCATGATATTTATGTTTATTTTTGTTTAAGTTTTTATAACTATTAAAGATCTATAAAAGTTTTGCATTATTCTCCTCTCAAGATTAGTGTAGGAAGTTGTTTCGCTACCTTAGCTTCCTTACAGTAGCTCGCATATTTGGTATCCATAGGCTTGAGGAATTCCTTCCTCGAAAAAGTCCTAAGAAAGTGATATGTGATTATTGCAAATAAACATCTGAATGCCTCTAGCTTCTGACACCACTTCCTTCACCCAATTTATTTTTCCAATGTCTTTCAATGGCGTTGTTCAACACATGAACACAAGGGGTCCAAAAAATGTGCTTATAAGCACCTTCCACCATTAAGCTACTAGCTTGCATACATGAGTTGAATAGTGACTTGTCCAACATTAGAGGGTCCAACTTCTTCTATAGCATCCTTCAAAATCTGAAATTGGAAGTTTGCATCCTTCCTCTTCCTCGAACAATCAATATCTCTAAGAAAATAAGAGCCTGCTAAACATGTGACAATAACATTGATGAGTGGCCGATGTCTAATATCAATCAACCCATCCATAATGATAGAGTAACCATCCCTTATCTAAACTTGTCTCATCTCCTCCATCATTATACTCACTTTGGAATACTCCTTATCAAGGAGTGAGGTGCGTAACTTATGATCTCCAGGGGAACATATGAAGTACCAACAACAATGCATCTTTGAACATTTGATTAAAAAATGGAGAGCGTGGCACATGAAATGGTATAGCGTTAGCATACAAAAATTTGGAAATAGAACTATCAGCTAAATCTCGGTTTTGCATGTTAAACATGTTGGCAACACTAGTGGACCTTTTCTTTCCTCTTTGACTCTCATGCACAACACTCCCAATTTTAGTAGTTATAGGAGTAGCACTAGACATTGACTTACTAGGTTGCAAATGCTCCATTGGATTTCCTAATTTTTTGGCTTCAACCTCCATGTGCAACTTAGTCACCTCTGCCTTCTCAACCATTGTTATTTTTTTGCATGTTTTTACCCCTTGACAAGTTATGCCTAAAATATGGGAGTAAACACTTGTGTAGCTGCCCCTATAGTCCTAATTGCAAATATGACACATCCATACTCTACTCCCCCCTGATTTTTTTTCTTAGCATCTATGGTTGTTGCAAATGGTAAAAGAGGTTTTTTGGGTTAAATGGGCCCTTTGCATAGGTTGACAAGAGGTGAGAAGGGCATTGAAAAGGACCTTTTGTACTTTGTGTTCCTAAAACAACCTCATTCCTTGAAGAACTTCCATGGTGTGTTCATTCAATTCCAATTTCTTGACCCTCACTACCCTCATTGTTTTTTTATTTTTTTGTTGCAATGTAAAGAATAGTTGCAAATGCAAACATACAATACAAACACAAAAAAACCCTCCTACGTAATTCAAATTTTAACAAAAAATTAAAAAAATGCAAAAGAATTCATAGAATTAACCAAAAAATGAAAAACAAAAATGAAAAAACTAATTACTTGGAAAATGACTCCAAATGTTGTTGTAGATAAGGCTTTTAAATTTTTTAAATACAAAGTGAATACTCTCAGAATCCTTTTCTAACTAACCATCGGCCCATTTCTCTTGATGCATCAGATATAATATGCTGACTGCCAAAAACGTGGGAGTTTGGGAGGAAAAAAACACAGTGCCTCTAAAAACCCTATCACTGTTTGAGTTGTTTTTTGTTGAAGCCTCAACCCTATTGCATAGTTTGAAACCAAGTAGAGGATTCATGGACCTTGAGTTTTTTTTGCTCAGGCTCTATTATTGAATGGCAATGAAGACTGTGAAGTTGTGAACCCTATCACATTTTCTATGGCACTCACTCACGACAAGTTTAGTTTTTAAGCTTTGAGTTTCAACTTTTAACAAATTAATTCCTAGTTTCCCACGACAATGATTATGCCTTAAAAAATTAAAAAATTAAAAAGCTTTAAAATTTTACTAAGTTTAAATGTTTATTTTAATCAAATATGAGCTTTTAAAAAAAACTTAAAAAATCGTAGGGGACTACTAGTCATCCTCGGTACAGTCAGGGGACGTCTAGGTGTCCCCTGTCTATACCAAGAATGGCTAGCCATCCCCCGACGTTTCCAATTTTTTGCCAAAGGTACCGAAAAACTTTCAGATTTTTTTGTTGAAACTGGAGATGGATCGGGGACGTTTCCAAGGCATCCCTATGTCTCTGAAATGTTTCTAGCCTGGGACGCCCTTGATTTTTTCGGGTACACGTCCCTGAGTAACATAGTTTTATATTGCATCCTATTGTATGAAATCTTGTGTATGGTGTATTTTTTATTGTGTTTCATAACCCCACATAGTTTCTCCTCTTGGCTTGGTTGTTGGATAGTGCTCTTGACTAGAGCCATGGTGCTTGATGATTCTAAGTTGGTTGGGAGGTGATTATCTCTTTGTTGGACCAATATCTTCGGTTTGGAGCATTGATGTGTGTAGACCTTCTCCAAAATGTACCTAGTTTGTTGTAAGAACTTGTCGTGAATAAAATTATTAGACCTTGTCATGCAGGAAATTATTGTTATTTAGCAACTAATCTATTATTGTAATGATATGGTAAGATCCTTGAGATATGGAAATATGTCATGGTGTTGTGTGTTGAAATATGAAGTGTTTTGGGTAAATGATGTGTATTGTGGACTCTTCCATCTTGTAGGTTTATATTAAGAAATATGGTGAAGTTGAGGTATTTCTCTATGTAAAAAGAGGAAGGGCTTTGATGCAATGATGGTTATTATAAGATTCGTAAGACTATATCATATCTTAAAAGTGAAGAGTTGATAATGTGGTAATTGATACTTTACATTACTGTGTAAGATATTTCATCTTAGAGATGAAGGGAAAAAAATAGATTTTTCTCTCTTCCTCTCTAAATTTGTAGGAGTTAATTATCACTATGTTATGTGGAAAAATTCTTATTCCTACCTTACCTCTTTATCTCTTAAATGCCATTTTTTCTAATAATTTTATCTATCAGGTATCTTTAAATATGTAAGAATATTAAGTGTAAAGATAGTGATATGATTGATTAAATGGCACCATCAAAACAAGGTTAAGCATTTTAAACAAATAGAAATAAATGAATCTAAGCATTCAAATTATGAATATAAAATGAAGTTATTATATCTAATATCTACATGTGCACACACACGAACACAGACATAGCCACAAACACACATAGAGACACACACACTCTCATACTCACACACACATTCACACAAATAGAAATAAATCAATCTAAGCGTTATTTTTATGAACATATAAAATGAAGTATAAATTATATATTATGTCTACATGTGCACACACACACACACACTCTCACACACACACACTCACACACACAAACACACATATACACACTCTCATACACACATAAAATCTCTCTCTCTCACACCCTCATATACACACATACAAGCATACATACATACAAGCGCAGACACACAAACTCACTCATACAAATGTACATAGACACACACACACAAACTCACTCACACACACACACACACTCACTCACTCAAACACTCACTCACTCACACACACTTTCACTCTCTCTCTCTCTCACACACACACACACACACATGCATGCACTAGGGTACTTAAAATTTTGTAGGTGTACAATAGTCATTTCTTTCTAAATCTACCACCTTTATAATATGAGTATGCAAATATACTATTGTTGGATATGTTTGGGGAATCCCAACAACTAGTTCATTTTGGCATGCCTCTTTATCTAACCTATCAACTCACTTTTCATCTCGAGCCTCAATCTATATATCATGTATTCTCATGTTTTTATGAATCAAATACAACACTATACATCATTTTTTAGCATGTAAACAACATTGTCTTCTATAAGCTCTTTCCATCATTGAGGGCATACTTTGTGATTTATGCAATTGTCATCTCCATTACTAGCATTGTAAGTGACCATGCTCAAAGTTTTCATTTTATTCTTGACATTTCTATTATTGATGTAAGTTCTCTTTGTGCTTATAAAAAATTTGTTGGCACTTTGAGAGCTCCATCCCCTTTTATCCTCACTCATACATACTAGGGTGTTTATCCTCATATACAAAGGGTTTAAAGATGATGAGGGCATAGCCCGAGACAGAAAATAACCCACAAACAAGAGAATAATTTTATTATTCAGAAAATGGAGCTTCTTACATACAGAGGATCTCAATCCCCAAATTCTACAACACATGCAAGTTACAGAAAGCTACAGAATAACCCTTTCGCAATATGCGAGTTTGTCCCCAAAAAGTTACCCAAAAATTAGAAACCCGCCCATAAATAGAGTTCATCTTTAGTTTGGAGCCAAAACAACATGCAAATTTGAGTTTAGGCGGTTTGGCACCGAAAAATTACAACTTAAAGTTCAAATTTTAAAAGAACATTTTCAATTGTATCTTCTAGAAAGTGCGCCAACTTCCCGGGGCCATAACTTTTGATCTGGGACTCCGATTCGCGAACCATTTGAATTGTTGGAAAGGTCTCGAAGTCAAGAACGCGCTCAAAATTTGCTACGCTGATTTCGGCAAGTTTCAAGGCCGTTCCGGGAACTCTAAGTGCCTCAAATCTAACTTTCGAGGAAGATTTTCGAGGGTACAAATGCAGGAAACTAAAGAAACTACAATATCTTTCAGCCCAAGAATAGAAAATAGAAAGCGTGGGGTGGAATTTTATTATGGCCAGAAGGGTATCCAAAAATGTAAAAAACATCTAAAATTTGAGAAACTTGAAATTTAACTATTTTTTGGGTGATACAAGATTGCCCTTACACCACTGGACGCTCCTGCATCAGACACCCAGGGTAATTTGAGAAGTGGCCCCATCACGTCTCAGATGGTTGAAAAAGGCAAATGGAGTGGAGGCCTGCGCCTTAGGCAACCCGGGATGAATCTTCAACATGCCTTCCTTTCCATTTCACCGGATATTCTTCATACTGCCTGTTCCTGGTACTCCTTCCCACACGACTATCCAGGATTTCTTCAATCTCCTCCTTTTCTGAAGTAGGTGCTGGAATCCCACACTGTTCCATCGTTGGTACTTTCTTTGCACCACCTTCATGATACTCTGTCAAATCAGAAATGTTGAACAGATGTTGAATCCATCCGGCAACTCTACCTCATATGCATTCCCTGAATCATGCCTCTTCAAAATTTTACAGGGACCGAACTTCTTCATCTTCAATTTGTTATATGTTCCCACTGGAAACCTTTCTTTCCTCAAGTGGATGATCACTTCATCACCAATCTGAAACTCCTTATACCTCCTCTTCTGATCTGCCTTAGCCTTATACTGCATATTCATCTTGTTAATATGTTCTCTTACCTTCTCATGTATATCCTTGATGTGTTCTTCAAAATCTTTGACTTCAGCACTTATTTTCTTCTCTTGGTCCATCTTCCTCAATTCTGGAGCTGTTCTGGGGCTACCTCCATACACAATCTGGAATGGTGATCTACCAATGCTTCTGTTGACAAAATTGTTGTAAGAAAATTCCGCCTGGGGTAAGATCAAGTCCCATCCCTTGGGTTTATCTCCTACCAAACATCTCAGTAGGTTACCCAGACTCCTGTTAACAACCTTTGTCTGCCCATCTGTTTGTGGATGGTGTGCAGAACTAAACTTCAACTATGTCTTTAGCTTCTTCCACAAGGTCCTCCAAAAGTACCCCACAAATTTGGTGTCACGATATGAAACAATACTCTTTGGCAGACCATGTAGCCTCACCACCTCTTTGAAGCACAAGTCAGC
>VDFB02211833.1:0-14933 GCA_007258455.2 Sequoia sempervirens
TAGCTTGTTCGAAAGCACTTGTTTTAGGCTTTCAGCCATAGCAACAAGGCAGTGAACTATTTGATGAAATTCTTTGGTAGACATGTATCAAAAATGTGGTAGTATAGACAAGGCAGTGAATTGTTTGAAAAAATGCCTCAAAGAAATGTGGTCTCATAGATTTCCATGACAAGAAAATGCAATTGGGAGCTACTCCTAGTTATTAGTTATGCAATGTGAAGTAATTGTATAACTGCTTAGGTCGACTTTGTAAAAACTATATTGTAATTGAAATTTTTTCATCTATCAGCATCTAGTTATTAGTTATGCAATGTGAAGCAATGCTTTGAGTTTGAAATATGTGCAATGTAATGTAATCAATGATATGAATATAAACTACAAAAATCTATTTTTTACAATTTATTAGTTAAAATATTTATTTTATTTTCTCTCTATTTCTCTATGCTATGGAAATTCCTTTAATTTTTATTTTTTTTTAAATATCTCTTGTTCTTGTTCTACTTTTTTTTACCTTTTTTTTAAATCTAATTTTTCTAGACTTAGGATTTTTTGAAATCTTAGCAACACCAGTTTTACCCGATTTTTCCCCAAAATATTTTTGCTGCTATGGTATAAACACATATATTTTTGTAATATCAAGGATACTTTTTGAAACTTCCATGCATTGCTAATCTAAAAGGAAAAGTCTTTTGCCTAATCTGTATGCAACCATGCTTTTGACATTGTCAAAAAGAGAAAATATGGACACCATCAACAAAAAAGATTTGTATTAGCCAAATAGCCATGTACACATACATCAATATATGTCGATATAATTATAAAATATAGTTACAAAATAGCCATATAGGCTTACGCTCAAATGCCATATAGGCATACAATGTCAAATATATCCAATGCAAGATATGTACAAAATTGTCATGTCTAGGCATACAACAAAGGGATTTGGAATCAAAATTCATTTCTCTCCATGCTCTGGAAATAAATTATTTCCCTTTGTTTGGCGATCTGATGGCGATAATTTCATCACTCATTTTTGCTGTGCTCGAGGAGTGCTCCTGCTGCTCCTCCTACAGTTTAGCTCCTGGTGAAGTTTTAACTATTACAATAAGAAATAAAAACATTAATAAATAGAAATTACATTATAAGAAATGATATATTTAACAAAATAATCACTTACAGCCATCTCATGATCACTCTCCACGATGGAAATATTTGCATGTCGATGCTCAAGCGTGCTCAAGCCCTGTATAAACCATCCAAATAGGAATTAAACTGTGAATCAATAATGGTTTGATTTCTCACTAGAACTAACATCTATAACAGCAAATGTAAATTGAAATTTAGTAATTTGCCTCATACCTCCTCTATCAGAGCCATGGAGGATTGTATAGCGGATGAAACACCGATATCCATTTCCCTTGTAACATTTGGAGGTGTTCCCACAACCAACATCTGAAAATAAAACAACAAATTATTCAATCACAAAAAAGTTACAATAGCGAGATCCACGTCATGACTTATAATGTATGAGATCTAATGAACAAAATTTTGAGTACAAGTATTAAGCTATATATTTCTGGTAGGCCTTGGCAGTTTGATAGGAAGACCAAGCATGATGGGGAGAAGAAAACATACTCCATTGTGAAGGATGGGAAGACTTACAACCTTTCACCTCTCTTAGAAGAAGACAAGGAAAAGCATGAAGGGCCTAGTGTTTTGATGGTGGGTGAGAAGGAGTTCATGAAGACCTTGAAGGAAGGAGGAGGAAGAGGATTCTTCCTGATTATGAAGCCAAAAAGTGAAGCAAATCTGCCCACAAGAAGAAGGAAGATGCACCAAAGGAAGTCCAAGAGTTGTTGGAAAGGTACAAGGACATAACGGTGAATAAATTACCTAGTTCCCTACCTCCCATTAGGGATATAAGCCACCATATTGATCTGATTCCAGGGGCTACATTTCCCAATAAGGTTGCATACAAGATGACACCTACTCAAAATGAGGAGATTGCAAGACAAGTGCAAGAGTTGATGGATAAAGGGCTAGTGAGGAAGAGTTTGAGCCCATGTGTTGTTCCTACTATCCTAGCACCAAGGAAGGATGGGAATTGGATGCTTTGCACTGATTCAAGAGCCATTAATAGGATCACAATCAAATATAGGTTCTCGATGCCAAGAATGGAGGACCTCATGGATTGTCTATCAGAAGCATCTTACTTTTCCAAGATTGATCTAAAGAGCGGGTACCATCAGATAAGGATCAGAGAGGGGGATGAATGGAAGACAAATTTTAAGACTAATGAAGGGCTCTATGATTGGTTGGTGATGCCCTTTGGGTTATCAAATGCCCCTAGTACATTTATGCGCCTTATGAATGAGGTATTGAGACCTTTCATTGGAAAGTTTTTTGTAGTTTATTTAGATGACATCCTTGTGTTTAGTAGGTCTAAAGAAGAACATTTGAAGCACCTTGACATGGTACTAAGGAGGTTACAAGAGGAGAAGCTACTGATCAACATGGAAAAGCGTGAATTCATGAAGGAAGAACTAGTCTACCTTGGTTTTTTCATCTCCAAGGGAAGTTTGAAGATGGATCCTTCAAAGGTGGATGCTATTCTTACTCAAGGCCAACACCAAAATCGATGGGAGATGTGAGAAGCTTCCATGGACTTGCAAGCTTTTATAGAAAGTTCATCAAGAACTTTAGCCAAATTTGTGCACCAATCTTGGACACCATCAAAGGAGGTAACAAAGGTAAGTTTTCTTGGACCAATGAGGCTGATAAAGGGTTTCAATATCTGAAAATGAGATTAGAACAACAACCTATACTTGTGCTCCCTGATTTTGATAAAGTTTTTACCATTGAGTGTGATGCTAGCAATCAAGCAATAGGGGCTATTTTGAGCCAAGAAGGAAGACCGGTTGCATTTTACAGTGAGAGGTTGAATGAAGCAAAGAGGAAGTATTCTTCCTACGATTTGGAATTGTATGCTATGCTCCAAGCCCTCAAAAAGTGGAGGCACTACTTGTTACCTAAAGAATTTGTTGTTTATACTGATAATCATGCCTTGACTTTTTTGAATGCACAAGACAAACTCAGTCATAGGCACATGAAGTTGGTAGAGTCTTTGCAAGCCTATACTTTCACAATAAAGCATAAGAAGGGCCAAGCAAATAAGGTGGCAGATGCTCTCAGTAGAAGGGCACTTGTAGTGCAAGAGATCCAACTCCAAAGCATTGGGGTTGAAGCATTGAAGGATATGTATCATGAAGATTCAGATTTCAAGGAGGTATACAATGTTTGTGAGCAGCATTTGAATTCTTTTCATGGTGAATTCTCTAACTTTTTATTGCAGAATGGTTTTCTCTTCAAAGGAAGCCAATTGTGTGTGTGTAAATGCTCAATGAGGGAGAATATCATAAAGGAGAAACATAGTGGGAGTCTTGGAGGTCACTTTGGCCTTGACAAGACCTTAGAACAAGTTAGGAGATTTTACTATTGGCCAAAGTTGCAGGTGGATGTGAGAAGGTATGTGGAAGGCTGCACAATATGTCAAAGGGCAAAGGGAACTTCATCAAATGCAGGACTCTATCAACCACTGCCCATTCCCAATAGGCCTTGGGAGTGTGTAAGTATCGACTTTGTCTTGGGGTTTCCTAGAACCCAAAAAGGTTTTGATAGTATCTTTGTGGTAGTTGATAGATTTAGTAAGATGGCACATTTTCTTCCTTGAAAATGCACCAATGATGCATCTCATATAGCAGGTCTCTTCTTTAAGAAGGTTGTTAGGATACATGGACTGCCTTTAAGCATTATTTCTGATAGGGATTCTAAATTCATTGGTCACTTTTGGAGGAACTTGTGGAAGAAACTCAAGGAAAAAATATTTCCTTTAGTTCAGCATACCATCACAAATGGATGGAAAAACTGAAGTGGTGAATAGATCACTGGGAAACCTCTTAAGATGCCTTACCAAGGAGCATGGACAAGCTTGGGATCTGATTTTACCTTAGGCTGAATTTGCATATAATGACTCCATGAATAGGAGCATTGATACAAGCCCTTTTGAGGTAGTCTATGGCATGCACCCTAGAGGGGTCTATGAACTAAGATATCTACAAGGAGTTGCTAGGAGAAGTGCTCAAGGTGAGGACTTTGCTGTTACAATTAGGGATATTCATCAACAAGTGAAGGAAACCCTTCAAAAGAATGTTGAGAAGTATAAGGAAAAGGCATATTTAAAGAAGAGGAATGTCCAATTCAAGGTTGGAGACTTGATGATGGCACACTTGAAGGAGAGAATTCCAAAACGAAAGTATACCAAAATCATGATGAAGAAGGTAGGACCTTGCAAGGTGGTCTACAAGTTTGGCCAAAATGCTTATGAAATAGAACTACCTCCTAGGGTGGCAATCTCTCCTATCTTCAACATTTCTAACTTGTATCCTTTCAAAGCTTCTGTGATATGATTGAGTGCTTGGTTACTATCAAACTAATGATATGATTGATGTTACTAAATTTGGTTAAGGTGTATAAGACAGGTTTGGTGACTTTGATGGTTGGTTGGGTGACTATTATGAAGCCTTTTGAGAAAATTGGTGATTAACCACAAGATGATAATCAAGATTCTGTTGTAGCAGGAGTTTTTAACCTATAAATAGACTGTTGTAGTCAAAATATGGTGAGTACAGTGCTTGATTTATTGACTGATAATAGTGAGGTATGGTTTAGTTTATTTGTTTCCTTGGTGAATAAATGAAAGGATGAATTGTTCAAGTGTCAATAATCAGGTTTATGTTGTTTTATGGTGGTTGAGAATGATGTGAATCTAATTGATTAAGTCAAAGTTTTCTTTAATATGGTTTTTGCTTTGAATGAGTCAATTGGAATACTGATTAGTGGAATGATGAATGATGGCCTATGGAATGGCTAAGAATTTGAGTGGATTTTGGTTGAATGAAAAGTAGATTTTTGATGAAATTATATTTGATCTTCTCCTGATTCTATTTGGGATTGAAATCCCTTGAAGAAATGATGTTGATGGTGTTTTGGATGCTCTGCATTAGATGTACCCTGATGATTGAGTGTTTTGATATGATGCTCTACATCACTAACTACCTTGTCTATGCTATTGCTTACTATTATGGTTTCATAGATTTTTTCCAAGCATCCATAGTTTGTCATGGTGGTGCACCTTTGCAAGCACATGCCTCCATGTGAAGTAATTGCATCGTCTGCTTATGTTGAATTTCTAAACAACTATATTGTACAGTTGAAATTTTGTCATCTATCAACATCTAGTTATTAGTTATGGAATTTGAAGTAATGCTTTGAGTTTGAATGATGTGTAATGCAACGTAACCAACAATATGAATATAAACTACACAAATCTATTAAGTAGCTCATTCATTAGTTAATTTCTCTTTATTCTATTACCTCTGTGTACGTTTGAGTGAATCCACTGGCACTAGGAGGTGTTTGCTTGAAACCACCAATATTAGCCTGTTCAACATCCAAAATCACATGTATTAAAATACCATTTGTAAAACAATGTTATTTACATGTAATAAATTTATAATTGTTTACTAGTTACATACCCCACTGATAGGTGTACTACATAAATAAGTAGGTGGAGGACCGGTGTATCCAGTCTCAACATTGTGACCCTGCAATTTTATTAAAATAATAAAACTAAATTAGTTAATCATGCATTTCAGAATCAAAATTTAATAAATTCAATTCAATGAACATGCCGACTTTTACCTGACTATCAATGCCATATACACGATGCAAAATGTCAACCATCCTCTCCATCCCCGTAGCAGCATACGAATCCTGTGTAGCAGCATACGGATCCTGCGTAGCAGCATATAGACCCTGTGTAGTAGCCTCCTGAGTGTCGATGGGGTCATATGAACAAGTCGCCCCACAAGATTGACACGCATGGGTTCAAAGGCCACCACCTGAAGACTCCCCTAGATGGCATTGTACAATAGGGCTAGTATGATGGATGACACTCCGGGTCAAAGTGTTGATCGCCTACAATGTCTCTACGTCAGCACTCTCCTTCGCAACGACAGGCATAACAATGTGCTCACAAGGTGGCCTAGCGAGAGGTCGTCTTCCTTGTCATGCAAGATCCGGCTGTGCATTGGGCCTATCCTGAGCCGACCCCCCACCTCTCCCCTAGAACTCCCTCATATCAAAATAATTTGGGATTTGGTTCAATATGAACTCACTGTATAGTTTCCTAAGAAAATATTGGGGGACTTCACAATTATTGCACGGTGGGTAATCAAAGACCAAGTACCACCTATCATAAAAATGGTTCCTAATCTCTTGGTGGTTGTACCAATGAATAGGAAACCTCTTCACATTGATGCTAAGATTTTGATTTGTTCTAGGGTCAGTGAATAGAGAGCACAAATCACCTTTAGTAATTTTTAAATCTTTTACTTGTTTATATGATAGTTTATCTGCATAATATGCCCTAGCTGTCTGCCTCCAATCTTGCCATCCCGTTATTTTTTGGGTTATTGAATCTACATTTTTTAACATCTCTTTCATTGAATTTTCTAGTGTCATTCTTTCTATGATTGAAGCATTTAGATCACTCAACCTACTGATAAGATCCTCAATTTATTTTTTGTTGTTTTCAATTTCACTCCTCAAATTTTGTTGAGTGCCAGGAGGGTGTTGAGTGATTGGTGGGGGAGGTTGATTTTGTTGAGGAGGATTTTCCTGTTCTTCTTGTTGAGGATTTTCAGGATTATTTGCATCTCCTACAAATTAAAAAAAAAACAAATCTAACCTAAAACAAACAAAATCAACTTGAAACTAAGAAATTCAAAACAAATAGCAAACAATACTTACCTCCCGCACCTCTTCGTCGTCGTGGTGCCATCTTTCCGAACGAAAAGCAATTATTGTTGATGAATTTTGAAGAATGCCTCCTCCTAGAACACGAGCGCAAAAATGAGGGTTTTTGGCCACGGGCAAAGCAAAAAAATAGAAAAGAGAAAATTAATAGCTTTCACTTTTTTTTCTTTTAAAATGAAATAACGCGCTCGCATTATGTCATTTCCAATCTTTTTTTGAAGTTGGCCACAAAAGTGTAACCCAACTTCATGCACCCGCCCACAAGCTTTCCTAGTTAAATCAATAACTTAGCTAAGTGTACCATGTCTTTCATGTTCAATCAAGCCTAGTATATAATACTTATGATAAACACCCATCTCCTACTATGGAGTACTTAAAAACACATTGTGAAAACAACATAAAAGCTTCACTTTCCTTTTCAAAACACTCTAATTTCTCTAATGCACATACTAGGAAAGACATCTCAACCATGCATTCAAGGCACATAATTCTAAAGTAAAATAACAAAGAAGAAGAGATCCCCATGCATGTTATCACTTATCCAATAAAATGGCAGCAATGTATCCCTTTCCAAACAACAATAAGCTTGGTAAACAACTTCTCAAGAATTTCACAAATAAACTCTATCTCTCAAGTTGATAGCTTACTCCTCTCAAAAATATCTTCTTCACAAACTAAAAGAACTTACTCCCTTTCTCTCTCACAATGTAAAATAGAGTATGGTTGGAAATAATGCATAAATAGAAATTTCCAAAGATGTGAAATCATGTGGAAGAATGTGTCCCTTCTAAATGAAATGGCTCAGCTACTTATAGAGCAACTTGGTAACCTCATAGCCTAAATTTTAGTCATGTTAATGGACAACAAGCTCCATGCAAAAAAACACATGAAACACAACAAAAAGGTGGTGACTTCCTAGCTTAATACTCAACATAATCACCTACAGGTCAACTTGCTCATTGACAGCAATCTAAAGACTTATTCAAATCTACATATGCTTGCCTCATGAAAGAGACTTCTACAACAACTTGGTTTCAATGGTGGCGCCAAATCCATTTTCTCTCCTTGTTTGGCATGGTTTCATTTCCAAAAGAAATAGTCAACAACCATTTCATAATAACATGAATCCATCAATTTACTTTAGAGGATGAGTCAACTAAAACTTTAAAAAATGTTTGAAAAAGTCAAGGTTTATCTTATCCAAGGCGTCAACCCAGTCCATGCTTAAATATCAACATGAGATAGCAACATCAAATTCAATACAAATTTCTTTATATCATATGACATTTTGAGTGATAATCGGCTTCACATAATAATCATAAGCTATTCTATCAGCATCTTAAAACATAGTCTAAAGTGACTATAATCGACCTCCACTATCATAGTCTTTATTGACTATAATAAGACTTTATAAATCGGCTTCCATCAAATTAAATGATAGTCAATTTCAATTAAAAAATATGATATGTTAAATATACATTATTATATATATTTATATAATATATTATATACATATATATATATATATATCTGTATATATATATAACCATTAATATATATTTACATATATATATATATATATATCATAACCCAATAATGTAAGCATACATTTGATATATATATATATATATATAAGAGTACAGGCAAGATAGTATATAATAAACACATTATATTGGATGTATGCATATATATATGTATAAATGTATATGCCTCTATGTACATGTATATGTAGGTATATCTATATTGATGCATCTGTATGAGCATGTCCATCCGCCAACGTACGTGTGTATCGATATACATATACATATGGATACGTGTATATACTATACATACATATATATGTCCACATTTGATTCACATATAGCCATTCACAATTACCATCATATTGATAAGTGTTTAAGTGTGGTACATCTATACATGTGCATATACATGTCGTTAGATCCCATTGACATGCATGTGCATATATATACACATACTTCCACGTACATCCTACTTGTCAATATAATCATAATAGTACAAGAAAGATCTCAAAAGCTCAATAGATAAACATCACCCCATAATGCATGCAGTAGTTGTATAACTGAAAATATGTTATACTTCTGTGAATCCTTGCATGCAAGGATACTCAATAATGAGTCCTTGCAAATCAATTCACAGCTCTCTATCCGAGAAGAGCAGGGATTGATATTGTGGCCCTCAGATTAACTCTGTTACCCCTGCAAATACAATCTCAGAACGAGAGATTCAAAGAGGAGAAGCAAGAATGCCAATCTCCATGAATCTGTTCTTGCAATGCAACAATGAAAACTAATCTAAATGGCTGGCTGCAATAAACCAAACTAATTTATTGAAATGAAAATTAATCTACATGCAATGCCATAAATGAATTATTTTGCAAATTAATCTACTATGAAGATTAAGCTAAAATGTAATATTAAACTATATGCTCTAAAAATAAGATGCTTATATAATCAAACTAATGTAATCTCAAATGATAAAATTCAAATTTGTAGCATAAGTCTGATGTAAAAATTCGTGATTCTTTGAAATGAGAATGAGAGGGCTCATTTTATAGGAAAAAGTGGAATTGAAGGCAAATTCAGAAGCAATGTGGGATAAATAGAAAAATAGAAACAAATCTTGATTGGAATTCTTTTTTTAGTTTATTTCCCTTTTAACGATTTGTTTCCCTTTTTTTCATCACAGGATATTCTTGAGAGGATATTTCATTTATTTAATTTAATTTAAGATGATAATATCTCTTTTAATAAAATAAAATAAGATTATGCAATTTAGAAATGAATATTAATAAAATAAAATAAAATAATTTAATTAAAAATAGATTTAATTAAATAGCATCATTTTATTTAAGTAATATTAACTTCAATTAAATAACATTATTTTATTTATTAAAAGGGATTTATTTCTTTTGATTAAAATAAAATTAATGAAGCATTCAAACAAAGGGAAAATTTAGGAAACATTTGATAGTTATGAATTGATTAAGAAATTTGATTTGAAAATCACGACAATCATTGATTAAGAAAAGTTGATGTTGACAAATTAAATAAATGGGGCCCAAAGTCTAGGTGACCATTTTTAGGTTGCATACATTTGCCCCTCTTTGACTAATGTGAGAAATTCGACTTCGGGATCACATCTGATCAAAGAATGAAATTACAATAATGAGATAGATTTGGGATCTGAAACAACCTTTCGAGATGTGAATTGGGCTTCGGGGATCACATCACGGACAAACATAAACAAAAGGCCTTTGAACATGAGGTCGATTCAGGATCACATCCAAAGTGAGATAAGAATCTCAAGCAAGGTTGCCCCAAGAGAAGCAATTGATAAATTGATAAAGTTGAATCAAGGATTGAAGTTTGATAGGTACTGCCCCCTCGTGATCGAAATTGAAATGAGATAGAGGAGAAATAATAAATTGAAAAATTTGATCAAATCAGACAAAAGATAAGGTTCTTGATGTAAGATGAAAAATATAAGAATTACAGAACCCAGGTAGATCAGCAAGAAAATTATGCCCTAAGGTTGAATTAGAAGAAAAGAAGTGGGGTGAAATCAAATGGAAGATAGAAGTTTGGAAGAAATGGAAAGAAATGGAGAGAAGGAAGAGAATCTGCCTCAATAAAGAGGATGCATCAAAATCAATCAACTGTTTAAGATAGGGAATTTCGATTGAGATCGCGAAAGAAGATAAGGAAATGAAGAACGTGATCACAGTTGATGAAAAATCCACAAGAAAGATGAAGGAAACCCTCTCAAACCCATAATACAGCCTAAAAGTGCAAATTAACATGAAGTCTAAATAATGCAAGCTACATGAAAATGCAAAGGTGTACTTGCAATAGGGTAACATAGGTTTTTTGTGTGTTCATCATTCATTAGAGAATGTAAGAGAACTTATTTTCATCATTGGACCATTATTACCAGACATCGGACAATCACACAATCATCACGCTAGTCACAAGCGCAACTATGAAGATATAGATAGCGATTTATATCAACTAGATGTGGGATTCTAACATGAAGCATCAAAGACATGAAGGTCAAAGATGACTACAATGTTAGCTTACCCAATTTAATGTGAGGCATTGCTCCACGGCAAGACATAAACAGGATTACCATGAGAATGGTTGTGCAAAAGCAACAAGGATGATGCCATAAATCTTAAGTGTCAAAGGGAGACAACAAAGGGCGAGAAGAGGTTCAAGACAACACCCACAAGCAGAAAGCAAATAAAAACATGCCCCATGCCCCAAGTCCTCTAGCTATGCATCACGAAGAGACTTATTAGACAAGGACACTCAACGAAAATCAATATCAGTCAGCACACAAAGAAAAAATCATGGCATATCTCAAGCATTAAGTGTTGCAATTAAAAAAATTTTAGTGTGTAAACTAATACTGAGTTCCGAGGATAAGGATCGAATGCTTGCAAGTAGGTAGGATCACATGACCGAACTGGATAAGACCAAATTAATAAGTGTTGAAAAACACACAATGTCAGGGGTTGTGTTGAAAAACACAGTTGGGTTAGTGTTGAAAAACACCGTTTGCGAGGTGTCCTAAAGACAAGCATATCCAAGAGACCAAAGCTAACACAATGATGCCCTAAACCCAATAAGGAACCAATTCCAAACCAAGGCAATAAGGACAATAGGCATGATGGAGAAAGGCTAAGTGTCAAGGATGCATGCTAAAAAATAGGGATGCAAAGGCCTCAAGTAGTGCCTGTTTCCAGGTTTTCACCACTTGGAAGAATTTTTTTTTAGGACTTTTTATATTTTATTTTTTTTGTATTTTTGCTACCAAGGTCCCTGTTTCCAGGTTTTCACCAAGGCACTTTTTTCTTTTCTTTTTTGTATTTTTTCAGCATCATATTTGAATTTTTTTGGATTTTTTGACAATATATCAATTTTTTTTTTTGTAATTTTTTCAGTACCATATATCAATTTTTTTGGAACTTTTTTCAGGGTCATAATTATATACAAAGGATGCCCCCAGACAGAACGAGCATCAAGGATAGAACTTCTTCAGGTGCAAAACATTAATAGGCTCAGGGAGCTGCTCCCCCTCTTCAGTAGATAGTAGATAGGCACCTGTGCCAAAAGCTGCTGTGATGATGTAGGGTCCAAGCCAATTAGGTTCAAATTTGGCCTTCTATTCTTGGTTCTGTTGGTTCTTAGGATTCTTTCGCAGGACAAGATCTCCTACTTGGAATTCTCTAGGGCGAACCTTTTTGTTGAAGGCTTTGGACATCCGCTTTTGATAGACCCTCATATGGTCAAATGATGCTTTACGCTTCTCATCAAGAAGTTCCAATTCTTGCAATCTCATGGTGCGATTGTCTTCATCTGTAACTAGACCTTTGAGAGAGACCCGAAGTGATGGAATCTCAACCTCTAAAGGTAACACTGCTTCAGCGCCGTATGTGAGGGAAAAAGGAGTAGCCCCAGTTGGAGTACGAATACTCATTCTATAGGCCCATAGGGCTGGATTTATCTGTAGGTGCCAATCTCTACCATTCTTATGAACTGTTCTGTGCAAAATCTTGAGAATGGTTTTGTTTGAAGCCTCTGCCTGACCATTTCCTTGTGGGAAGTAAATGGAGGACCAATGTTGCTTTATCTTGAATCTTTGGTAGAGTTCTTTAAGGTCCTTGTTTTTGAACTGACCTCCATTGTCAGTGATGATCTCAGATGGCACTCCATATCGACAGATGATATGGTTTAAAATAAATAAAGACACTGTCTTGCCTAAGGCAATAGAAAGTGGAACAGCCTCTACCCATTTTGTGAAGTAGTCAGTAGCAGTGATAATGAACTTATGCCCACCTGATGAGTTGGGATGAATCTGCCCAACAAGATCAAAGGCCCATCGCTGAAATGGCCGGTGAGATATAGAAGGAATTAGCTCCCTACCTGGAGCATGTATCAGGTGTCCATGTTTCTGACATTTTTCACAAGACTTAGCAAATGCTACTGCATCTATCTGCATTGTAGGCCAATAGTACCCTGCCCTAAGCAACCTTCTAGCCATGGAAAGACCATTAGAATGTCCTCCACATATGCCCTCGTGGATGTCAACTAGTGCTTGATCGGATTCCTCCTTTTCTAAGCACCTAAGAAGTGTTCCATCTAGACCCCTCCTATACAAATCACTAGAGATGAGGGAATGGCGAGAGGCGTTGTGGATAAGGTTTCTTCTTTCAGATCGGTTAAATGTGTCGGGGATGATGCCATCACGAAGATATGAGTAAATAGCACCATAGCAGGAGGATTCATGATTGACAAGGGTACAAATGATATGGCTTTCAGGTGAGTCAAATATGGGATATCGTAGCTCTTCCACCAGGAATTCATATCTGGACTCATGTTCCTCTAACTGAAGAAGTGAAGCAAGGGTGGCCATAGCATCAGCTACTTTGTTCTCAGCCCTAGGGATTTGCTGAAAGGTGACAAAAGTAAAATACCGTCTTAATGAATCAACCATTTTTTTGTAAGGTGCCAACTTGTCATCTTTTGTTTGGTATTGTTCATTGACTTGGTTGATGATCAGCTGAGAATCCCCATAGATATGTAGTTCTGTGATATTCCACTCTATGGCCATTTTTAGTCCATTTGTCAAAGCCTCATACTCAGCTATGTTGTTTGTGCATGGAAAGGAAGTAACTTGTAAGATTTAGGAATAGTATACCCATGAGGAGAAACAAACAACACACCAGCTCGAGAACAAATGCGGGAACCATCAAGGAATAGTTTCAGGATCTTTTAGGTCATAAGATGCTCATGCGGAAGGATTGACTTGAATGGGCATATTATCTTGAATAGGAAGTAGCGAGTTGATCTACGTAAGCGGCCTTTGATTGCTTTCGCTCAATATGCTCTATGTCAAATTAGGAAGAATCATCATCCATTTAGCAAGTCTACCATTTGAGAATGACTTTAGAGGCAAACATTTGAGAGGATCAATTTTTAACTATGAGATGTATGGTGTGCGCGAGCATATAGTGTCGCAATTTTTGAGAAGCAAACACTACTGCGAGGCAAGCTTTTTCAATACTAGTATAATTAACCTCATAAGAAACAAGAGTGCGACTAATATAATATATGGCCCTTTCTTTCCTTTGTTCATCTAATTGAGCCAACAATGCCCCCAGTGAAGGTTCAGTAGCTGAGACATATAAAATGAGAGGTTTTCCTGGAATGGGAGGCATTAAAATGGGAGGATTTGTGAAGTATTCTTTAATTTGATCCATGCTCTTTTGGCAATCCTCATTCCAGACACATTGAACACCTTTTATGCAAATTTTTGTTGAAAGGTTGTGCTCTATCTGCCAATTGTGAAATAAACCTCCTTATGGATTGAAGGCGCCCTTGAAGACTCCTCATTTGGTTGACATTTTTGGGAGGTGGCATGTTTATAATGGCTTGAACCTTTTCAGGGTCCACTTCTATTCCTTTAGCTGAAATGATGAATCCTAATAATTTGCCAGAAGTAACACCAAATGCACACTTTTTTGGGTTTAATCTTAGTTGAAATTGTTCCATGCGATCTAGAATCACTTCTAAATTAGCCAAATGTGTTCCTCTTCTCTTAGACTTAGCCAGGGTGTCATCCCCATAATCTTCCATATTCTTATGCATCATGTCATGGAAGATGGGGTTGTCATAATCTTTACAGTAAGTGGCTCCACGCATTTTTCAATCAAAGGGCATGACATTCCAACAATAAGTGAGGCACATGTGAATCTTGAGTCTTTTCTTGGTCACCAAGGGAGCTATCTTGATCGATTATGCCGGAAAAACCATCCATCAAAGAGATAGATCTCATATCCCACTGTCATGTCCACTATCATGTCTATGTTAGGAAGTGGAAAATCATCCTTTGGGCATGCTCTATTAAGATCTCTAAAGTTTGTGCAGATTCAAATGGTTTTATCAGGTTTAGAAATAGGTACAATGTTGGAAATCCGATCGACGCCAGTCTATGAAACCACAGCCGAATCACCGAGGCTTTTCCTAGTTACGGCT
>VDFB02211835.1:0-15776 GCA_007258455.2 Sequoia sempervirens
TTTAATTCTTAAATAGCACAATATAAATTATTAGTTTCATATTTTCTACAAGCATATATCTTGATAATTAATAGATCTATTAGTATTAGAGAAGAAATTTCTTTAGGTTTGTGGAAGATTTTGGTAACACATATAGACTTGTAGAAGTTTGAAGATATACAATAAAGACACAAGTTGGTTATGAGGGAAAATAAATCTCTTTGGGAAGAAATCCATCATTTGGATGAGAGGCTCAATGAGTTGCAATAATAGCTAAAAGATGCACTTCTATCAAATCGTCAAGAAAAGAAAGAGGAGCCTACAAAGAAAAATGGAGCAAACCTTCTAAAGGAGAATATAAAATTCTTAGAAAGGTATGTAAGAGAATCCATTTCCTTTAATAATTTAGAAATTAATGATTCCACTTGTAAGTTTAAAGAGCACATTAATCGTGTAGGTTCAATATTGTTTGCAAGGATGGGATGCAATGGAAGAGGACTTGGTAAAAATGGTCAAGGAATACTCTAGCCTATCGTATGAAGGAAATGCCACCATTTGAGGGACTTCGTTATGAATATATAGAGATTGGAGAAATCCCCAGGGGATTTTCACTATGTACAAAGAAATGATAAATGGGACATGATGGAAGAGGACTTGGTAAAAATGACCAAGGAATACTCTAGCCTATCATATGAAGGAAATTCCACCATTGGAGGGACTTTGTTATGAATACATAGATATTGAGGAAATCCCTAAGGGATTTTCACTTTGCATAAAGAAAGGATAAATCATGAGAGGTAAAAATTCCTCTAATATTATATCTGCTAAGCTTCAAGATGATTGTCGGATGTTGTAAGAGAGGGGGACCAACCATTTCAAGGCTCCAGGTCATGGAGATTCGAGAGCGGAAGGCTGCCCTAACTTACCTCACTCTAAAGGAAGGGGATCAAGAATGAAGAGTACTATGTAGTACTTCTATCACTCTTTAGACCCAAATACCAAGTTTAGGCTAGGAAAGTTGGTTTTTGGATTCCATACTGTACCTTAGACAACTCTTTGTTTGAGGACGACAACGCAGTTCTGAGACAATAATGTGAGTGCTAGTGTCCTTACAACTAGAAAATACTAAGCACAGTAGAAACTGCCTAAAAACGTACTAACAACCTAGCTAGTTGATCTTGAAGGAAAAAATAGAATAAGTATGATAAATAGAGACAAAGATGATAAAGCAAATAGATAAAGGCTAGGGTGATGAAGATAATCTCACAAAAGCACCAGTTCACTAGGTAGCTCCATGCGTGCATCCACCTACACACAAACAAGAAGGGGGAAATTGTTGGGGTTGTATAGGGGTCTGCCTCAGTTAGATCCCCATTTTGGTGTTTCTACCTCCATAGACAGCTAGAAAGCAACAAAGTAGAATATGCAATAAAGGAAAGAAAAGATTGCAATGAACATTATAAAACAATATGTTACTCTATCAAATCACAAAGGAGAGGAGTGAAGCGTTACCACCTCCACCCAAAAGCTCACTAGCCAATGGAAGAAGAAAGCAAGGTATGGACTTGGCAAAGTCACCATAGCCACAACGGTGATGAAGGGAGGTCTCGCAAGACTCCAAGCCCACACTACGATGATAGCCTTCACACTCATAATGTGGAGTTGGTGGAGCTTCAAAGTTGTTGCAATGCTCACAAAATGAAGTGTTAGAATGCTACTTGAAAGTGAAGAAGTGGAGTGAAAAATGCTAAGAGATTGAATGAGAATGTCTAGAGGATGAAATAGAATGAGAAATGGATGAATTCAAGGTAGAAACGAGGGAAGAACTCTTCACTTTTCGTGTCGCATTTGGTCAAAGAGGGATGGGCAGAATTCAACCCTAGTTGGGTGTGTAATGCCTTCATGGCTTTAGACATAGAATCATTGGCGACGTAGCACCTCGATGGATGTCTATGCATCGTCATAGCCCCTCGACAACACGACTCTATACTCCCACCTGGCGTAGGATAGGTACCCGTAAACGGCAGCGGCGCGGTGATGTGGTTCACCTCAATTTGATTTCTAAGGTGAGGGTGATGTGAAGTGTAATACCTTTGGCAGCAAATTCACTCCTATACATTTTCCCCCACTTTAGCGAGTGTACATATTGATGAGCATTCGGTAAAGTAGATCAAAGAGTTAGTAGGGTTACAAATGTATACCTAAACCACCAAGGAAGCATACCATGATTCGACGAACTCAAAAGCGTAAGGCAGGCAAAGGAATCCATAGGTACTCTCCTTGAGGAGTTTCGTACAAAAGGACTCCATAGCTCCATAGAACTATGAAGTTGCACAAAGTACACCGAAGGCCCTTAGACCAATGATGGAAAAATTTCGTAGGATGAAAGCGTCTCACAGGCTCGCAAACCTGCAAGAAGGCAACCCCCAATATCTCTCTCATGAAGGAAGCTTGGTGAAGTAAGCACCTTATAGGCCCGCAGACTTGCAAGGACGCATCCCCCAAGTTCTCTCTCATGAGGGAAACCTAGTGAAGTAAGTGCCTTATAGGCCCACAGACCTATAAGGAGGTGTCCCCCAAGTTCTCTCTCATGAGGGAAACCCAGTGAATGGGACTCTGCAGAGTCATACTAGAAAGCAGCTTTATAGGCACACCTACAAAGCGACATGTTAATCCACAGATAAAACATGTTAGAGAAAAAAGCAACCACACAGGCAAATAAGCGGACAATCAAGCAGATTGTCAACAAGTTGGAAGGCTTTCAAAGGGGTCACTCGGGAACCCTTCAAAAGAAGAGGGATCCACTCAAGGGACA
This sequence comes from Sequoia sempervirens, assembly GCA_007258455.2. NCBI lineage: Eukaryota > Viridiplantae > Streptophyta > Pinopsida > Cupressales > Cupressaceae > Sequoia > Sequoia sempervirens. The sequence goes on from VDFB02211835.1 coordinate 2,795, forward strand.
CACTATTTGAAAGTGTGAAAGAGACGTCTTTTCTCAAATCAATTCATCATCAAGGAATCCTTTTGAAATATGTTCACTTCATCAAGGAATTCGAAAGGAAGAAGATTCCCCCTCATGAGGGGAAGGTCAAGGCTTCTCTCGTAGGAAAAGCTGCTCCCACCCTAGAGGAAAGTTCTCAAGTTTCTTTCTTTACAAACCCATGATGAAGGAAACATGTTCCATTAGGGATCCAAGTTGAAAATGTGATTTTTGAAAGAAGGTTGCAAGGACTTTCAAGAAAAGATTCGTTAGCCATGAATTAGTTTTTTGAAAATTGGAGTATTATGAAAGTGACGTTGTCACACATGAGAGGTAAAACTCAAGCAAAGAAGTGAGAGATATAAGAAAGGAGCAAAAGAGAAACAATCACAAACAAGAGACATAGGGGGATCTTGTTTCGCGGGGTCATATCTTGTCATGCTTATGTAAGTAATAGGTAACTGCGATGCAAGGTGAAAGATCATCAATCCCCACCAGATTAAGAAGAATGCATAGAAGATAAAGTAAAATAAAAAATTCGGTCAACATGGAAGGGAAGCCTAAATTCCCCTAATGCTTTGCATCGTCCCCAATTTGTCAAAAATCAAAGCACATAACAGAGGAAGAATGATGATCCAAATAGAAGAAGGTTTACTTATTAATAAAACCACTCCTCAGATCTACGCATCTTCAAACGGTGCGACAAGGGTCATCTAGGAACACATAACAAAAGCATGAGGGAACACATCACAACACACACACACACAAATATATTCTAAAGATAAAGAAGAGGCCTCCCCTAACACTCGTCAACCAAGAGGTCATCCACTTCCAAATCTAGATCATTATAAGGGGAAGGAAGATGATCCTATAGTGGTGAAATATTAAGGGAAGGCACTTTTAACCCTCTTGCAACAAGGGCCAAGGAAGGAAACTCTTCAGGGTCTCCTCCACTCAGTTCTTGTGGAGCTATGGTCAGCGTTTTTGTGAAGATCGCTGACAAGGTCGAAACTTCATCTAGAGAGTTAAACATGCACTTTCTAGAAGTGCCATGTCTTACCTCAACGGACGGAGAGGAAAACACTTGAGATTCATTGCTTGGCTCATCAAGTGACTTGGGAGCGGTGACAAACTCGTGAGCCTGCACTTGTTTCATCATTAGAATGAAACGTTAACGTGAGGGGACCACCTTCAAAGAAGGTGGCTCCTTTACACCCTTCACCGGAAGGGCCAAACTCTATCTCTGCTATCATTGGCAGACTTGAACCTTGCCAAAATGTGAGGCAAGAGGCAATTTAAGGAGGAGGGAGAAAAATTACAATGGACACCAATCGGCCGTATTCAACATTTCCATGAGTTTGAATAGTGGACGTCTAGAAGGGACATCAATAGGTGGCTCAACCAGGGAGAGATAATAGGTCTCCAGACCTTTAGGTTAGCGACCACACTCACAATGGGAGCCAGAATCTAAACCTAATTCAACTGAAATGGAAGTAGAGGGGAGAGGTGATGCATCAAGAGACCCCGGCTAGTAGCCATTTGCTCTTCCTTCCTTTGCGCCGCTCACCAAGCAATCCTTTCACGCTAAGCCGGGTGACTCAATGCTGTAAGGCACTTCTGCATGACTCTCGGAAGCAGGCAAAAGAGCTACTGGCGGGACAAAAGGATCCTACTCAGCCATAGGGGTGTCCATCACAGCCGTCTCTAGTGGAGGGATAGACTCCTTAACGGGAGCAGGAGGAATAGGTTGAGAAACATCGAGGGGAGTTGAAGCTTTAGCACCTTAGTGGCGGGCCTCTTCCCATTCACTGCTTTAGGAGTGCTGTGGAGCTTATGGGAGGCCGCCAAGGTCAAGATATAGAGGATTCCCTCGTGGACTCTTCCCTTCTAACATGGTAGGGCCAAGGTCTAGAGGTGTAGTGGGAAGATCATATATCCAATCTTGGGTTTGTGCCATGGGTATCATCGACTCTTAGGTAAAAATCGGGAGATATCCAAAAACTCCTCTTTCGAAAGAGGAGTGCAGAAGAGGCACCTTGAAGATGGGTAGGCTTCTCCCTCCCTTTTCAAGAAGAGGAGGAAAATTGCTGCTACATTACTGGAAGGGTCAAGTTTGGCTGTCCTTTTCCCCTAGTCTTATACTTCACATAGTTTTTGTAAAGTAGGTATGTTCTTGGGGGAAGTGGATCAACTAGGTCGGGCCAAAAATGATCCAATGAGTAGCCCCCACAAGATACCAACAAATCGTATCCAATGTCATGTACGACATGCACACCACCCTCGCGGGAGAATTTCAAGCACTTATGAATGACAAAAGCGATTCTATTCATGGAAGCTAGCCAAGTAATACATAACTTCACTCTAAACAAATATAATTCTGGAATAACATCAAAGGTTGTGTTCATAGTCCTAGGTCCAACTAGGACGGAAAGAGTTATTAAGCCATATGGCTTGAGAGAGAGACCATTGTGCATATGGATGGAAGACTTTGTTTTTTCATACTCCTCTCTTTGTAAATAATTCAGCCACAATGTCTACTTTGTAATGACATTCACTCGGCTTGCAGGGTCAACTAAGACCCCCATCACAATGTTTCCATTGAGATGAGTGGGAATGTAGAGGGGAGAGGGCTTGTTGTTCAAGGGAAAACCCTATGATGTAAATGTCATGTCTGGCGAACCAGTCATAGGCTACGGAGATGGAGTAATTGTAACCATGTGAACGTATGCCTCGGGCTGAGTGGTGGAATCAGAGGGATCAATAATTAGTTAGCAAAATGGACCATAAACGAGTTTGTGTATATCTGCAACTCACTATTTGTTTTTACCACTAATTTGTTTGTAGTTTGTTTACTTCCATCGAGACAAATAGTACCGTCCTTGATGTGGTCCTGTATCACATGACGTAGGTGCACACAGTGTTTGGTATCATGTTCGTTGATTCGATGGTATTGACAAAAGGCATTTGCATCATACCAATCGAGGTAAAGTTCCTTGAAAGGTTGAGGAGTCTCCAAGGTTATGATCTTATCCTTCAACAACTTCTGCAAGATGGAAGAATAAGATTATGCTAACTTTGTGAACTTTTTATTGCATTTGAGGCCGTTGTCATTCGTTGTGATGACTACATTCGCAACAACCTCACTTTAGAAGGGTTTAAGGGCGGTGAAGTGAAATTGAGCTGAATTTTCAAGGTTAACATATTAAGTAGAGGAAAAAAGGTTCCTAATGGGTGGTGAGTCATTAGGAGAGAGTCGTCAACTCACAAGTAGATGCTAGAGGATGCAATGGTATTTCCTATCTTCACAAGGGTTGGTTGGCTTGATTATTTCCTAAAGTTGACAGAATTTGACAATGACATAGCAAGAAGATTTACAACCACATTAGAGCATGATGAAGTAATGGCAAAAGGGCTGTCAATAGATGCATCTGAAGTCACCATAGCACAGGTATCTAGGTTGCCTAGGACTGGAGCAGAGTTTCTAGTTAGGGAAAATGTAGAGGTTGCAAGAGAAGAATTCTTTGAACAAGGAGAAAATTTGGATTCATCATCACAAGGTACAAAGAGACTTTCAATTCCATGGTTTTGGGCCAACTGTGCTTCCTATGTCATTAAATACCTTACTTGTGATGGTACAAAAAATATTTTGTATACTGTACATTTCAAATTGCTTAGTCACCTTCACCATAATAGGCTAGTAAATGTGCCAAATTTTCTCTATAATATGCTAAAAAGGATGGCATCTGAGTATCAAAGGAAATAGAGTGACATGACCTTATCACACCACTGTTTGATTGTCCTTTTAGTAAAAAGAAGCTTGAGAATTCAATACCCACATGTAGCCTAGGAATTTTTTTATAAAATGTGAAGATATTAACAGTTTACTTGAGGCACTTGTAGTACCTAAAACTATAGATCCACAAGTTGAACCTACAAGAGGAAGTTCTCCTGTCTCACCTACGGCTTCACCAACCCATAGCCAAGGTGAGCTTGAGGAGCGCAATGTGCTAGAGTCTAGGTCACTAGCAGTGGAAGAAATTTCATCTTCTTCTAAACCACCAAAACCCAAGAAAGGAAGAGGTGGTACATCCACAACATCCACACCCTCTAAAAAAAGAAGAAAAAGAAGGATGTTCAAAAGAAAAAGAAGGATGTTTAGAAAGAGACACATACACCTAGGCACTCAGGCTGATTGAACAAGCAAGGAGTCATGAGGGGGAGTGTGGAAAAACCTGAAGAAGAGGAAAAGGAAAAGAACAAAAGGAGGTAGATGTGATGTTGGTTGAGATAGACTCTGAAGGGAAGGGAAATATCCTTGGAAGTGTGCATACACCTATGAAGAGGAAGAGATAGTGTCTACCACTTTTGATTTAAATTCAAAAGATGTGTTTGTTGCCAAAAATACACAAAATAAAAACCCTAGATAGTCCTACTTATGAACAAGGATGAGTCACAAATGGATGATGATATGTTGCTCCTTGCAAAAAGGAAATATGATTGCATAAAACCAAGTTTATACCCTCATGTATGGTAGTGAATATGCTATGATACTACAACTACCACATGGCAAGAAGCGACAAATAATGTCATTGATTATAATGAGTAGACAAAGTATCAATTTGATGCATATCCAATGAGATATTCCCACATGTAGTATCTACCAGTTCAAGATGCACCAAGGTTAAAGTTGAATTAGAAGAATCTTTTGTAATAGTGTTGATATTGAGTGAAGGATTTTTTTTATGCTTTTGTTATCTTTGAAGGACAATATCCAAGACTACTTGTTGTTTCTTGTATTTCAAGCTCTATAGGGATATAAATGCCTTGTTCTCTAGCACCACATCCTTTTCCACTATAACCAAGTTGTTTCAAAAGCTCATAACCTCTTCCATAAGTTTTTTCTATTTCTTTCAGATTTGGTGGTTTCTCATGATCAGACTCTTCATATGCGGATGTGTAATTGTTATTTTCCTCTTCTTTTCTAAATTTTTTTGACTCATGTGCTTTTGATGACTCAGCTTGTGTGGATAGTATGTTTCTTTCTTTCTCTTTTCTTGTTTTGTGTGTAATCTTGTATTCTCCCATGAATGTAGGTGTAAAATCTAAGGAACCACACACATCATCCAATAGGTTTGTGACTTCTTCAACATTCTTCTCTTTTTCTTCCTCTTGCATGGGTTCTATTTTTGAAGTTGGTATCAATGTTTTCAAAGGACTTTCCTTGTCTTTCTCAGTGTGCAAACAACTCTCAAGCTTAGGATCGACTTTTATCGTATAAACCTTGTTGTTATTCTCGGATGTTGTGGTTGTGTTGCTGATATGTGGTTGTCATTGATGTCAACACTATTAGCATTGTTGCATTAGAAGTTGTATATGTCGAGAATATTGAGAAAATTGTGATAAGAAGTGCTACAGGTTGTTAGTGGTGAAGAGAAGTTCTTTATGTCGGTGTGTTCAGTACATTGCTGTTATGAGGTTGTGGACTAAAGGGTTTCTTGTTGAGTATGTCTAGTTTATCCATGTCAAATTTTAGAGATCTGCACGAAGAATTGATCAAGTTATGGTGATTTTCATTCTGACAATTTTTCTGTCACTTCAGTTAGTGTTCCTGATTGAAGATTTTGTGATTTCAGTAAGTTCATTTGCTGTGGATGCTTCTCTGGTGTTTCATGATGCTTTTGGATGTTTCTAGTTCATTCTCTATCTTTGTGGCATGTCCGCATTGATCGTTGTGCTCGTGATCTAAGATTTTCTCTTGCGTGTTCATGTTTTTCATGTTCTTGGCCAACAAGGTGTTGAAGCGTGCTATGGATCTTCGAGGAGAAATTAATTGAAGTGTTTTCATGTTGGAGATGTTGTTTTTCAGTCTTCACTATGTTATGGCCGACCTTGGTTGATTTGCATGAATAATCTTTATTTGTTTTGGGCCAACTGTTTGTAATTATTTTATTATCTTTTTGTGGCCGACTTATAGTGATGTAATTTCTTGTTGTGAATATATAAGAGCGATTGTTTGAAATGTGGAAGGTGTGCGAATGAGAAGTGTATGAGTCCTATGTGCAAATAAAGTTCATATCATTCGAAGGTAGAGCAGAGAGTGAAGAAGAGTGAAAAAGTGTTCATGTGCTTAACCAGAGTTGTAACTAGGCATTAGCAGATGCTATTTTCTTAGTTCAAATCCGAATGGTTTTAATCTGAATCTTTTTGTAAGATAGTGTGTCTTCCTTGGGCAGTAAGCCTTGTTGTATTTGAGCAGTGAGCTCTAGGAAGTGTGCCTAAATGCATGTGCTTTCCCCATTCATATTTCCTTATACTTTTAACAGGGTTTCCACGTAAAAATCTTGGTGTTATGTGTGCTTCTGATGTGTTGTTCATTTATGCTTTCATGATTAATGATCATATCTAAAATTAAGGTTAATAAGTTGAATAAGTTTGAGATTCAGTGACAACTGATTCACCCCCCCTCTCAGTTGTCTACCCTTGAGTTGCCAACAATTATAAGTGTACTTCACTAGATGATGTAACATTGAAGGCACCACATTCATTGCATGAATCCAAGGTCTACCTAAGAAAAGATTATATGAAATATTATTGGGCATGACATCAACTTACCCTTCTTAGATCTATCAAAAGTTTGTTGTTTTTATTGTTTTATGCTTTAAATTGATGATTCAAGTTTCACATTGCATAATTGAGTTCATTTACTGTTAGAGTAATCATGCATTAAAGCTAATAATTAATTAATCTTTAATTAATTATTATTCTAACCTCATGCATTTAAGCTAAACTTAGGAGTGATTTTATGCTTTTATTAGTTGAGCTAATATCAGATCATTCTATCTCGTCTCATGTGATGTTGACACTTGTCATGATCTGATCCCTTTCTCATTTAGGGTTTTTCTCTTATAAGCACTCAACCCTCATTATATTATTACATAAAAGCTGGAGATTTACTCTTGAACTCTCAACCTTTGAGGAATTTTGTTTTCCTTGAAGATTCCTAAGGTTCATTTTGTAGCTTTTTCTTGTTGAGGAATATTGCATATATTGTTTGTAGATCTCTTGCGTGGAAGATGTCTTTGTTCATTGTTTGATCTCGTGGCTCGTGTTTTTCACAATTCTAACATGGTATCAAAGTGTGGATTCAGTTAACCCCTTCTTGATTTATGAGGTTCTTTTCTTCAACAAGGGTTACAAGCTTCATATCTAAAATCCCCTTTTCCTTTTTTGCAAATTTTGGAGGTGGGTGTTTTTGCGTGCATTTTGGCATGAAAAGGACCTCATCGTTAGATTCAGAGTTGTTGAGAAAGTCAAATTTAGCTTTTGTTTGGTCTGATTTGGACTCATGAGGTTAGATCTATGAGGGTTTGAAGCGATTGCTTTTTTTTGGATCTAGAGGGTAGCTACGATTTCGGAGAATTTTGGCACAAAAAGAACCTCATGGTTGTGTTCAGGAGGCTGATTCCATGAATTTTGATATATAATTCAACCTATTTTGCCTTCGGGAGCTTTTGAGGCAGTTTTTTTTTTACTTTAGGGGTTGTACGACCTGCATACGACTCCTATGCACGAGGTTCAAAAAAAATCAAAGAATTTTTTATAAGTTTGGCCTTTTTTTATAATTTCTTTTTAGAAATTTTAAAAATCAAAATAAAATATAAACTGCAGGGGTCATTATTTAAAGTGCGGAGTTTTTTAAAAAAAGTGTCAACATTTTTTTAGGGACGAGTTAAATGTAGGCTATAGGCCCTACTTGCTCTGCATTTCCTTGGCAGGCTTGCTAATGGTTTTCACAACTGACCAATGGCCTTGCCAAGCTAATCGGTGGCACTTACTTCTGTCAACGACAATTTACCGGCTATTCCATTTTTTAGCCTCACTTTTCTTTTCCGACCATTCGCTATTTACCAACGGTTTTTCCCACATTCTCGCCATCCATACAAATTTTCCAGATCTTTCAAACTTTCAATGGTTTCAAGGCAGATTAATATTCTTTTTGCATATTTTGGTGAGGTATCAAAATATTCCAGCTCTTTTTTCCTATTTCCCAGTGACTTGGTGGACACCGTTTATTCGCCGAGATATTCCATTTTCAGAGCATTTCATCGCCAGATTTTTCTCTAGGGTCGATATTTTCTTTCCGGCAAGGAGGGAATATTCCATGAAGATTCTTGCTGATGTCATGTTGATGTCAACATGACAAAACTGTTGAAAGAATAAAGAAGGAACCCTTTAATGTGTTGTCATTGATGTCAACATTGATTGTTGATATTTACTCTAATCCGGTGAACAAAATGAAGATATCCTAATCTAGTATTTTGGTTCGCATTTGCTCACATGATAAGATTTGCTTATGAGGTGATAATATGTTATTTCTAACTATTATGTGCATCTATGTTTAAGAATGGGTATGAGTAATCTAGTCCGCGTTCCTCTGGTATTAAGAATTAGACTTTGCAATCTTAGGAGATTGTTTATAGGTGTCAGTACACTATATATTCTAGATGGCGAGTGATTATGTGTTTAGATGGATCGTTGGTGATTAATCAGTTAGCTTATTTTGTGATTAGGTCTAATTCCTAGCCGACCTAATGCTTGATATATGTTGTGGAGATTAAACATGTATTGTGGATGTTAATGGGATCTATTTTGGGTCCATTTTGACCTAAATCAAGTGTTGCATGTTTAGTTTGAGTGTGAAGATGTTTTTGATTCAAGTATGGGGCTAATAAGGCAATTTTTATTTAATATAGGGCTACATCTAATTAGGCCGACCTAATTGATGTATGCAGATGTATTGGGTATATATGTAAGAAATTTTTGAGATTGTAGGAGAGAGATGGCATGTGATATGATGTGAACATACAAATTTGTATATGTGTGATCCAAATAGTAGCTAATTTATTGTGAATATTGAGCAACTATAAAGTAGAGCAGTGTTTTGTATTCAGAGCTTCAAAGGAATTGAATTCAACATGAGGAAGGTTCATTTTGTATCACTTCACATCTTGGTTGTATGGCCATTTCTGTTTTGTATCTTTTTGTGGCTATGAGCCCTATTGGACAATGTGTCTTGGTAGCGAGCCTTTGTAATATCTTATAATCGATTATAATATATTGTGAGCTAATCCTCACTGTGGTTTTTCCCTTTTTGGGTTTTCCACGTAAAATGCTTGGCATTCTTGTGTTATGTGATCTTGTGATTGTTTCATGCTTTCATTCATTGTTGCAGTTATATATGTTTTGTTAATTGGATGGATTATGATCAAATGGTTTAAAGGAATACTGATTCAACCCCCCTCTCAGTATTTTGGGTGTTCAACAAGAACATGACATCAGCTATACAAACGCCTGTGTTGAGCCCCTTCAAGATCCCTTTGTGCCCTAAAGGGGGTATTTTTTTTATTTTGGCCATAACTTGGGAATACGATATCAACTTTTGGTAAATGAGATATCATTGAAAATTCAATTCCACTAACTTTTCAATGGCATGGGTCTCATCACTTGATTTTGCTTTTGGTGCATTCTACAACCTGTTGAATTTAGAGGCGCTGTTTTTAGTCCCGAACTCATAACTTTTGACCAGTTTCTTTGTTTTTCGTGATTCCACTAGCATTGGAACTATATTTTAGAGCTCTTCAATTCTATCAATGCAATTTTTCCAAATTACTCTCCAAGTACATTTTATTCATTTTTTCGTGTTTTCACACTCTAGTGAATTACCTGGGCATTTCAACTCCTAAATTTTTTTTGTTTGTGTGGGATGACTCATTTTTGGCCGTTCTTTATGTATTTCTAGTATTTTTTCCTATTTGGGCATTGTAGACATCTTTTTCATGCACATTTGCTTTCATAGACGCACTGAGATAACATACTATTGTGGTGTATACTTTTTGGGGATTTCACACATCTTGTTGTGCCTTTTGTATTCACACTATGATATAAAGTTCCATGGGGAGGTTGATGTTTGTCTTTGGTTTTCCATCACACCTTTGTCAAGTGAGTGTCCCTTCCATGACAATAGTGAATCCTAGTGATTCTTGTCTCATGCGTGTGTGCCTTATTTTGCACACCCTTTTATTTATAGGTTGTTTCTCCTACATGCACTTATTGGTTTCACATAGTTTTAGTGTACTTGTCATGGCTCTCCCTTTCCAGCATTATGGGGGGTTTCTACTGTTGGTGCTAATGCTTCCTCGATTTCATGGTTTGGAGTGATCTATGTATCTAGTTCTTGTTCCTATGTACTTTCAGATGCACAACGTACATCAATGGTTGGTTACATGCATTTTAGTGAGATGGATCATTTACCATATCCAGACACTCTTACATTCCTGTTTCTGGAGGTTCTTCATTTCAACATATCAGTCATCATTTGACAACAGTCTACAACTTCGTGCTTTAGTGATGTTCTACATGTTCCTCTTTTTTAGGACATTATTTTGGTTGGAGGCTTCTTAGTCCTCCACACCTTGATTTGAAAGCTTTTTTAGTCCTTCATTCACCTTTCTCTCTTTTGGAGAGGAGTCTTCTCCCATCGTGGTTTTCTCCTTTTTTCCAATTTTGAGAGATCTTTTGTTTGTACACGGGTACCTCACCAGGTCTTGTTTGTCGAGACCCATCATGCATTCTTTTTTAGGGTTTTTAGCTACTCCCTAAGTTCATCTTAAGGGGGAGTGTTAGAGTTGTTGTCAAATAAGGTTTGCACCCTTGCTAAGCTATGAACTTTAGCAACCTATTGACACATGGGAACACTTTGAGGTTGTGGGTGACCTGGGAATGAAGTGAACCTCCAGATTATGGGTTGGTTCCCCTTAAGATAACTTGAAAATACTAAAAAATGATAAGGAAAAGAGTAAGAAGGATATGCTTGAAAATTAAAACCTATCACTAACAGGTGGTACACCAAAGATGAAAATTTGACAAGATTGTTGAAAATCACAAAAAAAATCTCAATAAAGCTAAACAATCTCACAACACAAATATTTATGTCTGCAAAAATGATTCTATGTAAGGTTCTGACTGTTCTAATGCTTAAACACAAGGAAAATAATGATGTTTTCACAGATATAGATGCAATAGAAGGATATCACTAACATAAACCTGCACTATGACATAATATTCTTTGCATCTAGTATTGAAGGAATATGATAAAATAAAAGATTACACATAATTTTATCATGCAATTCACAACCAACACTAAAACAACAAAGAAAATAGGTGCAGGAAATGACTTTCTATTGAGAAACATAAGGAGTCTTTGTATTACAAATCTGTAGTATTCATAAAAATAAGTTACAAAGTCTGAATAATGCTTTCTCAGCAATCTCTTCACCAAGAACTCCATTTACAAAGAGGCAAAAATGCCATATATACAACAAAAGCAAAAAAAATGTCGGCTAGGGTTTACAAAAAATGAGTCAGTTCCTGAACACGTCAGCCCTAGAAGTGTTTTGGAATAAAGTCAACGAGGCATAAATGTGCACACCTTGTTCATGTCGGTGAAAGATCTCTCCCAGGCATGGCCTTCAGATCTTTTGCAACCATCGCATTAACTCGCAGCCCTCGTGTCCACCCTCGAGACTTCTTTGCAGAGCTGCTTTGAATGTTCTGAAGTATGGTCATTAACGTCGATCTACCTTTGCCAATAGACATCCCAGCTGTCATTGAGACTCGCGACTTCTTCCTTTTTTCTTTCCTCTCATTATAGATCTTTCCGCAAGTTGACCCCCTTCAGAAGCAACATCCAACTTTCCGGTCTAGATCTTTACAAATGAGCACCATTGTTCACCGAGCCGATCATCATCTTCAATCACATAGTAGATCCATATCACACACAGTATGTTGATCCTCTTCACACTGGTCAAACTGCCAATGGTTCGCCTTCAACTTCCTCCGATTGGTTGAATAGATACCACGTGGGATCCTTAGACGGTCAAAAGTTATTCCCGCAAAATCGCATGTCAGTGAGACACTACTCGTGTCTCCCCGATGCTACAATGCTCCCACATTAGCCTATTGACATTTATAGACGTATAAAATATACTAATTGACATTGTGCATCGATCGACTTACTAACATCGTTTCTTCTGAATCATCCCTCGGTCTAACCATTTAATCGATCTCCTTATCTAATTAAATTCATCAATATTCCTCTCTTAATTAAATAAATCATTTTATCTAATCAAATCATTTGTTTTGTTAATTAAATCAATCCATCTTATCGATTATCCTATTTAATTAAATAATCAAATTTATTTGATTAAATCTCCTAAACATGTTCATTAAATGAAATAAATTAAAACCTTATTTGATTTAATCTAACACCATCTCTTTTAATTAAATAAATCAAAATCCTTATTTAATTAATCTCTTGTCATATTCTTCTCTTATTTGATTTAAATAAATCCATAAATTTGAGTCAAATAGGTCACATCATCTAACCTCTCTCATTAAATTAATTAACCCTTGATTAATTTAATCTCATCTCATGTCTCATCCTCTAGATAATGCAAGTTGCACATGAAAATAGATTTAATTCATTTATTAAATCTCTTTTTTCCTCACAAGGCATCTTTTGGAATATTCTCTCAATTTGATTCAAAAATTCCAAGTCAACATGTATACATCCAACAAGGCAATAAATTCATCTTGTATCATACATGTGAGCCAAATTCAGCATTTATTGCATTTCCTTCTCTCTTGCATATACGTTTCAACAAATTTGATTCAAAATTATGCCATTTATTGGCATAAACCCAAATCTTGCACATCCTTCATCATTCATAGATTATTAAAGTTGCATCATACCATTGGATGAATGTTAGTCCCACATTGCTCAAATTTGGACATTCATCCATCTTGGCATTCTATAAAAAAAGAGCTCATATCCTCATTTCATCATCCACAAATTATGCAAAGTTACCATGCTCAAATATCTATCAAATTTCATCCATCACAATTG
>VDFB02211838.1:0-22288 GCA_007258455.2 Sequoia sempervirens
GCCTAGAAGTTTTGACATTAGTTACTTAGTCCGGAAAAAAAATCTAAAAAATCAAGTAGATCAAGAAAAGCCTAAAAAGTTTGAACCTAACTGGTTGGGCCCTTACATCATCACAAAATCATATGGATTTGAGGCTTATCATCTCTCTACTTGTGATGGTGAACCATTTCCCGAACCTATCAATAGCATTCACCTTCGCAAGTACTGCACTTAATTCTCAGAGTATCCCTTCAAAAAGTCAAAAAATACAAAAAAAGTCACCCTGATGAAAACTTGGAAAACATGCATCTTGGTGACAATAAAAAAATCAAAAAAATCAAAAAAATCAAAGAAAAATAATTCATCCAAAAGTGAAAACCACTTCGGTGGCACTTTGGATAAGTACCATGGTGAAAACCTGGCAAACAGGCACCATGTGTAGTCAATCTATGCTCCTTTGTCTACTATCACAAGCCTGGTCTTCCATCCTTCGATCATCCATTTTCCCACCCATAATAAAGCTTTGTCATCCTTGCCATGGCCTAAGAACCATTGAAGTTTAGTTTCCTTCACTTTCATGACCATTCTTTGCATCCATCAATCCCCTCATGCATAATAAGTTGGTCCTATACCTGAATGGGGGAAATTCCTTACATATTCATGGGATCCGACACATGGTGTCAACCTTTTTAAAATTTCAAAATACAAAAAAATCATAAAACACCAAAATCCAAAAAATCATGAAACACTAAAATCCAAAAAAAAATCATAAAACATCAAAATCCCCAAAAAAATCATAAAATGTCAAAATCCAAAAAATAATAAAACACTTAAAATCCAAAAATCATAAACATCAAAATCCCAAAAAAATCATAAAACACCAAAATCCAAAAAAAATTATAAAATTTTAAAATCCAAAAAAATCATAAAACTTCAAAATCCAAAAACATCAGAAAATATCAAAACTTCCAAAAATAGAGTCAAGGTTCGAGTCTGAGTCTGAGTCAGTCTATATTAGAGTGGTCGAACTACGTTGTCTCTTTGCATTTTTTACATAGGCAAGGCCCATCAATCGATGATCCCCTGAGACATTAGGTCAGTCCTTTTAGGGTTTGGTCAAATAAAGGTCAAATCATGATTTCATCCATTGTCAAGTAAAACAAAGTCAAGTCATGTCAAACTATGAGGTCTCTGGGTGTATAACATAGCCAAGGCCATCAATTGATGAGCCCCTGAGGCCCTAGGTCAGTCCTTTAGGGTTTTTCGAGTCTGGTTTTTGTCCACAAGAAATCGTCATTCAAACTAGATCATGAATCAACATGAAAACATAACCAACAAATCTTTCATCTTCAATCAATCAATCATCTTATCATCAATCAATTGATCAGGTCATTGGTCTTGAATTAGAATGGGACATTATGTCATTTGTCTCATTCGGTCCTATCTGTTGTCTTTTATTAGGATACTTCCTTCCTGAGATTAGACTTTGTCTTTAGTCAATCTGGTCATTCACCTTAAGCAGGATATGTCTTTCTTGCAGTTAGGTGCTTTATCAACAATGGTTAATCAGTCAACTTTATTAGACATGTTCCTTGCCTTAAATAGGATATGTCTTTCCTGAAACCAAGCATCATTACATTAGTCAATCATGTCAAATAAACCTTATCAAATCAACTCAAGTTAGTCACTTGGTCAATCAATGTTGTCATCTTGGTCAACTAATCTTTCCTTAATCAGGATATGTCTTTCTTGAAATGAGGTGCAATCAATGAAATCAATTTTTCAACCTTTGTCAACTTATCAATCGATCTTCATCAACTTATCAATCTGTATTGTAGAAAAAAAGGCAACTTGCTTGATTTGGGGAATAATTGATGATAATTTGGACTTAATAAGGCCTTGATTTAGTGTTGTGATGTGGCTCTTTACACATCCACACTAGGTCTTGGACCCTTTGCAAAACCAAATGTACTTAACAATGTCTTGTGCTAAAGCTGAAGTGTTGTGTTAATTTCTCTTAGACTTAATGAACCCATCTTTCCCTAATTCAACATTATAAAACATATTTAATTGCATTATCACATTAATCTAGAAGGCTTGTAAAATAAACTTAACTTTAACCTAGTGTTGTAATGTGTTTTACACATTCACATTGGTTCTTGTGCCTTTCTAGGCTATGTGGACCCCATTTTAGTGTTGTAAAGTGTATATTTAATCACACTTTCACATTGAATTTTGTGTCCCAATCCCTAATTGACCTTCACATCATCATTAATAGGCCTCTATTACCCCGTATTGTGCATCCTGAGGCAATATTTGATGAAATACCCAACATAGTCACCATAAAAACCTTATTTTCCTACTTCCTAGCATCCTAGCTATCAAATGGGCCCCATTGGGACTAATTTACCACTTATGGTGAATGAGTCCCTGCCAGGTGGACTGATTCACCCAAGGTGGCGAATGAGTCCCATTTGGGTCAATTTTGACTTTTAAGCAAGAAAAACTAAAATTTAAGTTTATTATTTTTACATGTTGGCCTTAGGGATCCAATTTTCGTGTGAATAAGGCAAATTTACTATAAAATCAAGTCTCTAAACCCTAATTCATAATATCTTAACTCATTCACAACTCATTCATCATCTATCTTCTCTTTCAAGTCAAGCAAGTTAGGGTTTCATCATTGCAAGTCATCAAGAAAGCTGCCTAAGACATTCAAGGGTAAAATCTTCCTCCATTGCTGCAAAAATGCAAGATCAAACATCATGGCAAGGTAATAAATCCATTATTGCATGCTTCATTACATTCTTTATTTATTTTGGGATAACTACCTAAAAGGGGTTTGACCAAGACAAACCCCCATGCCCTAACATCCAACATTTCTCTTTCTTGTCTTGTGTGTTTGCATATTTAGACATTTTGGAGGCTTAGAAATCATTGAAGATTGCATTGAAAATTTGTTCAAGTCATCTCTTCATTGGATAAGTCAAAAATACCCACAAAAAGTCACTTTCATGCCCGAATCCGATAGTTTCAGAACTGGACACCAAAACGTATTAATATTTAATAATATTATGTAAAAGTGGGAGATTACATGTATTATAGTTTATTTATTTTGAATTCCATTTTAAAATCCAATAAAGTGAGCAAATAAAGCGAAAAAAATCTTAATCGTAATTTTCATTTTAATAAACATACTCTCAAACCCTAAAATAAACGTGGGCTCAAATTAGAGAAGTGAAAGGTTAATACGAGTGAGGAAGAGTTTGGAGGAGCTAAAACCAATAGCGGTAGAGGCTCTCTCCCACCTTCGTTGAACGGTCTCGATATCGAATGCAGCTCGACTCTGTAGGACAACATGACCAAATTTTGAATGCTCGCGACTTAGGTGAAAAGTCAAAAATTAGCTTGGTCTGGTAATTATTTTGGTAATTTCTGCTAGTAAAGGATGTTGTAATGTTAAAACCCAAATGTGCTCATTATTATGATCTTGGCCATATTTTCATTTTTTTTTTCTGTTGGTAAAGGATGCTATAATGCTAAAACCCAAATGTGATCATTTTTACAATCTTGGTCGTATTTTCATTTTAATAAACATACTCTAAAACCCTCGTTGAAATTTTTTTTTCAGGCTACAACTCACCACACTAGAAGTGAATGGTCGATACCAACAAGGAAGTGGGCTTTGGGAGTTGGGAGGGCTACGCCCCCTCCCCCTCCCCTGTTTTTTTTATTATTATTTTATTTTATTTTTAATAATGTTTTCTCCCACATACTATGAGCAGCAATAATGGAAAACTATAGTATAATTTTTTTGTATTCATTATTGGATACACATCATGCATATGTATGTATATTTTTTGTATTAAAAAACACTAGAGGAGAAATTCCCATTTTTATTGAGATACTTTGTTTTGGTTGTGAAAAATCAAATACCTTTGTGACCAAATAATATTAATGTTTTATTAAATCTTAGTCATAATTTTCATTTTAATAAACATACTCTAAAACCCTCATTGAAATCTTATTTTCAAGTTGCAGCTCGCCAAATTGGAGAGGTGAGCATGCTCTACTTTCATCTGATCATGACCAGTGAGGTCTCTAGATAGGAAGTTTCCATCCTTCTCTTTCGAATCCTTCCAATCTTCTCTCAAGGGTTGTTCGGCTGGAATGGGAGGGCAGGGCTGCTTTGAATCAGGTGATATATGCACCACAAATAATATAACTACATTTACATATTTTCATGTCTTTTCTCCCTTCAATGTTTGTAGCATTTGTATTGTATCTTGGATTTTTCTTCCATGGCAACCAAGAGTGCAGTGAAGGATGTATTTCTTGGATCTTTGTTTATGTAGTTGTATGTTGTTTGTAATTCCCTTGGTTATGCAGCTATTTGCTGATTGTATATTCCTTTTTTTCATGCAATACAAAAAAAAACATTTGAATATCTATGATATTTGAAGTTTATATGCATAAATTTGTGAGGATTAATTTGTTAGATTTGATTTGTAACTTGAATCATTGATTCACTCAAATAAATGACTAAACCATGACTAAATAAATGACTACCATGACTAAAATAAATGAATACAATGACCAAATAAATGACTACAATGACTAAATATATGACCACCATGACTAAAATAAATGACTACCATGACTAAATTAATGACTACCATGATTAAATAAATGACTACCATGTCTAAATAAATGATCAGTTAACAACAATCAACTAACTACCATGACTAAATAAATGATCAATTAACAACAATTAATGACTAAATATTACCAAATTGATCAATCAAAACAACCAATAAATGACTAAAAATGGTTTAGTCATGAATTTGGTCACATTATAAATGATTGGAAATAAAATACTAAAGGTCACGTGACCAAGCTAATGGTCACATGACCAATTTTTAGTAGTTTTTTTGGTCATTTGTTTCTATTTTTATACTAGTTCCTAATGTCCTACCTCTAGAGTGGGCATCTCAACATGCTGCTCTCCCTCCTACACTGCCACCTTAGCCGCTCTCCTGAAGGAATCTGCCGATTGTCGACGCTGATGAGCTGGCCTGCTGCGCTGATGCTGAGTTTGATCCTTTGCACTCTAAGGAGCTACTTTTGATCTCAGACGGTAATGGTTGATGAATCAACCACTAGGAATCATACTCTAACATGGTCCCCACATCTGCATTGCCTCCTCTCCAACCCCACTCTAATGGTTGTAGGGAATCAATATCCTACTCGACTGTGGTAACAACTATCTATGGCCCCCATGGATGAACCTGTTGAGAGGACTGTGTGAACTCAGCTATACCCGTGGGAACACCCTACCTCTCCCTAAACTGCCATTTGACTCGCTCTAGAAGATACATCTCAATAATGTGCTGAATCTAAACTATTTTCCTAATAAGGTACCTAGGCTGTCGGCACCATGGAAAGTGATCTTCCTCACCAACCCATAAGTCACAATCCCTATATGGTCTCTAGAAAGAGCTGACTACTAATGTGTCAATACCATGCCTCTAGTATCCAACATCTCCCACATGTGTCTATGTCAGGCCTCCCTGATACATATATGCATATGGACCACCAACTCCCAGTTGTCATACCACCGGTAGTCAGAACATTGCTATGTGCTCCCATGCCCATATCGTCAACAAGCTGACCCCACAACTCAGGCTTTGTCCTCCCTTGTAAGTAATGTTATGTAACTAAAAATACAAAATACCCAATAGGCATGGTCCCCATGTATACACTATCCCATCCTGGACCATCCCCCTAAGCATCTCTCCTTAGCCTACTCGGAGGTCGTGACCTCTGCAATCAGGAATCATCACCCATGCTATCACTATACATAGCACACAGTCATATTTGTCATACCTCTCTACCAAGGTCTCCCATTTGATCTCATAACCTTGGATCCCAAGCTCTAAATCATTATCACAGTCATAATAATCATATAGCACCTACAATCCTTGAATGGGGTCATATCGTACCTACTCACCGTAAATCGAAAGCCGTAGAATCCTATAGAAATCCTTGAGGGTGACAATCACCTCCTCCATCAACAAGTGGAAGCTGCAAGTCTTAGAGTGCCATCGCTCCACCAACACTATCAACATGCCCCTGTTTACCCTGATAATGGGCATATAGGTGACATAGAATAAACCAAGATCTAGCAATGCTTGTTTCTCCACATCGTCTAGCTGGTCCCACAAATGAAATAGATCCGGTCATGACTCCGGCATGTAGATAGGATGTAGATGAAATTGAGATCATCAAACATGCCATCATTTCAATCTCATGTCTTCATTTGACACTATTGGACCTAAGTTGACTAATTCAAAATATCCTAATCTGGGGAAACTTTTTAGCCAAGAAATTGCATCGTTGTTTTGTCAAATGTGTCACATACATTTTCCATTGGCTGGAAACTGCAATTGCGTCACTTACCTTTCAAATGTGTCATTTCGTACAATGCTTGTGTCATAAAATCTTGATTGCATCATTCCCAGCCACATATGTGACTTAGAAAGTCAGTTGCGTCACACCATTTGATGCATCACAATGTAATCGCCCTTGCCCTAGACCTAAGTAGTTGCATCACAACGAGACAATTGCGGTGAACCACTTCTCATCTACATCACTTGTGCACACAATTGCATCCCATGGCCTGTGACACAATTTCTTGCTAAATTATTTTCCTACCTATATACATGAAAAATAAAAAAAATCACAAGGTGGGTTCGTAGTACTCACTAAGACGGGTGCTCCCTCAAGTCAGTAGAAGGTAAAGATGCGGTATGCTTTGTGTGCAACAACCAGAACAGACATCTCTTAAGATTTTCTCACCTAGAGCTCCTAAGATTCTAAAAATAGAATGCACAAATGACCTATTTTCCTAATCCAATTGCTATTTATAGCTTAAAAATTAGGGTTTCCAACTACCTTGTCTATTGGGTGCACTTTTTGATGACATTGACCTTGAATTTGATACCCTCATCAACCTCGAAACTTAATTCCATCTTCACCGTTGAATTCCTAGCGATCAAATTTTCTTATTTAGACAATTTTCCAAATTTTGAATTTTTTGAAATTGTAAAATTTTCTGATTAGAGCATCACCTATACCACTAGTAGATTTGGCAAATAAATGACTATGTGACTAAAATTTTTAGTCATGTGACTAAAACTTTTGATCAGCATTATTCTTTACTAGTAGAATCTTAAATAAATGACTAACTTGGTCATCTATAGTGACTAGTTTGGTCATCAGTTAAGAATCACAACTAAATGGCTATGGACAAATAAAATGACTAAATAAATGAATATTACTCTATTCTTTTTATTTCCAAATTTGATCATAATCCATAGAGGCTTAAGCCCCCTCATGGGACCCTACCTAAAGCATTTCCCCTCCCAAGGGCAGGTTCTTACACATTACTCACCTGTTCGCCACTAGAAATGCCACTTCTTGTCCAACTTGCATGTGTCAAGCATGCCACCAACGTTCATCCTGAGCCAGGATCAAACTCTCAATGAAATTCAAAGTTTCATTACTTATTACTTATAGCTCCCTTCTTTGTGGACGAAGTTGATTCACAAATTATCTATCATCTATATATATATATTCTATTAAGTCATGTATATAATATTATTATATTATATTATATTAATAATATTTATATTATAATATTATATTATTATATAATATAATTTATTATATTATATAATAATATAATATTATAATATATTATATAATAATATAATATTATAATATATTATGAGTGATATATAATATTATAACATTTAAATTATATAACATTATAATATAATAATATAATGCCATATAAATATAATATTATCTTATATATTCTATTAAGTCATGTATATAATATTATATTATATTATTATATTATATAATAATATAATATTATAATATTTAAATTATATAACATTATAATATAATAATATAATATAATATTTATATTATATTATAATATAATATTATAATATTATATAATATTATAATATTATATTATAATATAATATTATAATATTATATAAGATAATATTATATTTATATTATACTATTAGTTCTTGCTGATAGGCAGGATACTATTGCAATCGTCTGATTTTTTTTTCTTCTGGCTGACCAATCATATTGTTTATTTAAATATATATCTCTTTATTTCTATAGTTTGCATTTTACAACATATTTTTTATATTTAAAAAATATTATTTATCTCTTATTAGTTCTTGCTGATAGGCAGGATACTATTGCAATCGTCTGATTTTTTTTTCTTCTGGCTGACCAATCATATTGTTTATTTAAATATATATCTCTTTATTTCTATAGTTTGCATTTTACAACATATTTTTTATATTTAAAAAATATTATTTATCTCTTTTTTAATTGGTTAGAGTAGCTATGTAATTCATTTTTCTAAAAAAAAATTAAAAATTTAATGATCATAATAATTTTAATTGGTACATTATAGTTAGTGCAAGAGAAGCTGTTGGAAGGAGAAGCTGCTGGAGAAATGGAGAAATCTTGACAATAACATGACAATGGCATGGTAGCTGCCAAATCATTTCACAAGGTTGTTGGTTATTCAATATTAAATTTTATGTTAATAAAATGCAGGTTTGAGTTGAAGAGCTTGGTTTTGGAGAGAGAAAATTCATTAAGAATAACAGGACCCTGATGACCAATGCTTGGAGGGCACTTGATTATCTTGGTGTTGTTCATAGGAAAGGTCCACAGTTACAGAGGTATGATCATTACATACCCCAATTTTATTGTCTATAGTTTGCATGCCCCAACTTTATTTTTGTAACTAGTAGGACATGAGTAACTTCAATATTGTTGTTTTTTTCAAACAATTTTATTTTATTTGGGAAATTTTTCATAATTAAATGATGTTCTTCCCATTTATTTTTAGAAAACCATTAAATATGTTAACAAATTATTTTCATTCGCTTGAAAATTTTTAGTTTATTATCAAGAAAGGAAATTGTTCTGGAAAGGAAATTGTTCTTGGGAAGGAAGTGAGTTGGTTTGCACCTAGGGAAATGGTATGTATAATTTACTATTAGCATTCGAAGCATGGATTTGGTTTACTTTTCGCAAGAATTCTAGTAGAACCCTAGTGCCAACCAAAATATTGTAATAATTTATATCCTTAAATGACAAATTTCGCTGGTCATAGTTTGTTTAGCGAGGAAAGGGCCTGCGCTATATCCTCCTATGTTTCAAATTATGCATATGTTTTGAACACATTGAACTGAGCTTTATGTTTCTTAATTATCCACCATGATCTCTTCTTTTTCTGGTTGAAGAAAGTGTTAAAAGATCCTAGGGTTGCTTTGCATTGCCTGTGATCTTTGTAAATGGGATTTGTGTTTCCAATTTTTCTTTCTTAAATGGACACTTGAGTAACTATATAATTTTGTGGAGGTTTGGTTTTTTTTGTTGTTAATTCTATTTTTTCATTTGGTCATGTGTGAGCCTATTTTTTGGGGCCACAGATATCTAGGATTAGATGCCTTACATCCACATTAAACTGAATGAAACCATTCATAGATAGGATAAGTAGCATCAGTACCAAATAATAAAATCATCTTAACATGATAGAAACCACAAACACCGTGCCCGCTATAGTTAGGCTCCCTATATCCATCTTTAGGGATGTGATGAGGCTCTGGCCTCAAGAATGAGGACGTGACTCCTTCAATCTTCTCCAAATTTTTCCATACAACTTCCTCTTTGGAATCAATCTTGCCATGAGCTTGCCTCTACCATCTATCCAAGTCTCACTTCCCCTTTATTGGCTTCTCTCTCTTTTAAAAGTTATATTTGCTACTCACAAGAGCTCTCTAAGATGGCATGAGAGTTGCTGCTCACAATAGCTCTCTGAGATGGCATGAGAGATGTTTGTTGAACCTCTAACCTTCAAAACCCCCAACCAGCCCATGCAAACTCTTAAAGTCTTAAATTTGACTGAGCCATAACCAGCTAAATATTATGCCTATAGCTCAATTCACCTTTAAAACTCTACATGTGTACTAGCAATGCAGAAAACTCCAAAAAGGTTGGTTATCTCCATTCCCGCACAAGGATTAGTTCTTAGCCTAGGCTTTCATCTGTTCCATAGGTGACACAAACTATCCTATCATCTGAAGTGGGAAAGGGGAAATTTCTCTCTATTTACAAATCCTAACCCCCTCCTAGTTAGAATACTTTGCATAATAAACCTATACAAGGATTCACTTTTAGCCTAGGCTTTCATCTATTCCACATGTGACATACTATCATTACATCTAAGGTCAAGGGAAATTTCTTTCAATTTATAAAACTCTCCAAGTTTCATTTTCAGAATGAGAGGAAAAATGAAAAAGGATGGAAAAGATCTTTGCTTTCAATGTCCCACCAATTAAACATTAATACTATTGCATAAAAAATGCAAAACGAAAAAAATTAAATGTGAATCATTTGCAAGAAACTCTTATATTATGAACCAGAAAAGAGAGGTTGATTGTTGACGCATTGTTAGTTTATATACACCAAAAATGAACTTTTATGGGGGTTGAGAAATTATGCAGGCCAACCTCACCACATTAGAAAAGACATGAATTTCAGGAGATGGAGTGTCTTACCTCCTCATTTGCAAATCCCTCAAAACTAGAACCCTTTTTAGAAATTGGTCTAGAAGGAAATATATCATTTATTTTTTTCACTCTATAACATAATAATGCATTTCCATTTAAAGATAATACCCATTGAATTGCATATTTTTATCATAAAATCACATTGATTTCAATATGTTGAAAACACTAAATAGGGTAGCGCTTAAACAGTCATAAATTTTATGTCCTATGGAAAAATTAAAAACTTTAGTATGTTCTGGAAAGGTGGTGGAACAAGGAAAAAAACCCAAAAATTGTTTTGTAAAACTCTCAAACATGTGCGAGCAGTTTTCTCTACAACTCAACTCACTAGATTTTCCCAGAACAACAGTTTGACAAAGCAAGACACCCTTCCAATCTTGAATGCAATTTTTCTCTTGGGGAAATGGAATAATAAATCTTCCATGGATGACTTAGATAGTTGCATGTTTCTAACATGACAATATCTTAGGTTATCTCTAATGCCACTGCTGCAATTAAAGACTAGAGTGCTCTTTAAAGGAAAGCTCCTTAAGCACAAACAAATCACAAACATCCAAAATAGATAGATAGATAAGGACAGAAGATAGATAATCAAACCCAACCAATGTTCATTCATCAACTGGGCTACTAGTAGTAAAGTCAATATCCAACATGCCATAGACTAGTGACAAAGTAAACTGATTGTGATTTGAGCTAGTCTTAATGTGTCTGTTCCTCGTGTTAATGAATATATATTAATGTAGTCTATGTGTGGAAGAAGCTGGATAAAAATCCCAGCCAAATTATAATAAAACAAGAAACTCCTCAAACATGACTTCTAATCCAAACTGTGTTCCAAATTTAAAGCCAAATTCAATGGACAAGATTAAACTCGTAGGAAGCAACACAACAGCTTACAAAGATGCATAAATGTATAGGTTCCAAAACAATAACAAATTATTTCAAATTTTTGATTATTTATCAACAGGTAATGCCCAAGGAATTGTAGTGCTATTGCAGTGAGAATGTTTTAATGATGATGTAGTACCATAGGCGCATGTGAGCATTATTTATGCTTATAGCTATTTAAAATGTATAAAATGTAGGGCAAGCTAATCCTCAACATAGAACAAAACAGATAAATTACACCTCAAATTTCATTTCAGAAAACCATTAGGATGAAGAGAGAAGTAAACCTGCATATTAGTCCATTTTTACTCCAGCCTATCTCCCTAATGGATTCTATGAGACATAAATTATTGAGAAAATTCCTCAATATTTTGTATATCCCATCTGTATACCCGCCATAGTTCAATATGGCCCATGGGAAATGCTCTCTTGTTTTTGGCTTTTTATCTTATAAATGCCTCTAGGTTGTTTTAAAATTTACAGGATACTCCAAGAATTCCCTGCTGCATCTCTATCTAACATAGCCAACACAAATTTAGTTAAAGACCATATACGGATGTGCTTCATCTGGGTGATTTCCAGAGGCATTGCCATAGCATGGCTGTCTAATTGCAGTATCCATTGTAATTCATGACCTTAAATCATTCCCTCACCCCCAGTTACTATCTAGATTCATTTAGCCTACAACAGAATCAGTTACCTCAAAGAAATTTTTTCAATCTGCATGGGTCAAGTGCAACATTTTTTGAAAAAGAGTAGAATACAGATTCATCATACTAGATATCAATTGTGACAAATATCATAATATATATACATTTATATATGCACATAGATTGGTGTATTAGTCTACTTGTGATTTAAATGGAGATCCACAAATATATATAGTTCCTTTCAACAGTTACAAATGGCCTCATTATTATACAGTAGATAGAAAGTTACGAAATGAAATCTCTAACAAACTTATTGGACTCATGATCAAGTTAGCATATGTCAACAATCTAGACAGGATGATTGTTTCCAAGGTGAATAATGACAACTCACCATAAATATTTCACTATTATCATGATGTATAATGCATATCAACATTGGCATGTTGGCACTGACAAATTGTTAAAAAAAAATTAGTAATATTTAGAGCAAATGGTAATTGATAATTCAACTTTTCCACATTGTGTCTTGATTTCTGCAAAATGTATATATTTGCTTTTGTATGCTTTTCTTAAATTATAATACTTTTATATTATTGTAGTAACACATCCACATAATATCATATCTTGATGTCTTTAAAAAACTTCCATAACTATGTCTTAGCTCAAGGTTGTTTGCTTATGATATTCAAATCTCGAGAAGAAAATATGATTATTTAAGTGTTCTGATGGGATGCACCGATTTAGAATTATATGGTGTGCACTGGTGGTAAAATTATTTACTATTTAGTACAGGAAAGCACATAGAGTGGCCACAATTTTGTTAAAAAATAGATGAGAAAATAACAGATCTGGTTTAAAACTGTCATGACAATGTTAATGGAAAGATGAGTATGCTAATAGCCAGATCAAACAAGAAGATGGAAATTGAGACAGAGCATTTCAAACAGACTTAACTCCAAGTTCAAGAAGTTCAACATATTCAAACCCAAGAAGGCCTTGGCTCCACAACAAAGCTTATAACTGAATCCTCAAGAGGTCATTGGATTCAATAGTAGATATTTATTCTTATATGCTATGAAACAACTCCTGTGCATTTGGAATGGCTATTTATTTGTACAGAAATTAGAATTTGACTAAAAAATTTAGAAGGGATGGCGACCCTTGCGATGAATCATATTTGGTCAACAATCCTAATGATTGAATCGGTTAGCCAACAGTTAGGTAAGAATAGTAACATGATATATCCAAGCATCTGAAGAGGATGGTGTCATGACTAGAGTGAACATGAGCTCGGAAGGTGGTGTAATATTACATGAACCAACAGTCTCATGATTGTGGAATGATTAGATAATGACACAATTAATTGCAAGATAAACCAATATTATCAAAAAGAATAGTGGCATGATTGAATGAGATAGGTCAATAGTTCTATCAGTGATAATGGCATGGTTCTTTGAAAGTATGCCAATAGTCCTGTAATAGGCAATCAATATCCCAAGTGTCCCATACGGGGTAGTTGTATGATCCACTTAGATAAGCCAATAGTTTTATCAGCAATGATAGCAAGATGCGCTATAACTGTCCTGCATGTGATGGTAGCAAGAATTGAATGAAAATGCATTAGAATTATAATGATATATTTATTCAAATTACCCTCTGCAGTACTAATTCTCCCACTCTTTAACTCATTTCCTACAGTGCTTCAAATTGGGATTAAGCAAATTATCAAGCAATACAAAGTTTCAGACAAGATTGAAACAAGAACATGGCCCAAATATCATTTTTTTCTTTAAAACAAAGAGCAAAACAAAGGAGAAGATTTCACTTTGCAGTCTATGAATGAGCATCGAATTGGCATTGCTATCCTTAGAAGGGAAACTTCCCAGGCTTATTAATTATGGATCCTCTTTCCCAATTATACCAATAATCACATCAAGCAAAATTAATAAACATATAATTATGAAAGCAAATTCAAAACGAACCCTGTAATTTGGCAACCATTCTAGCGTTGGGGATGCCATGGCATTTCCAGCTCCTCTTTTTCTCCTCCAAAATACCCCTTGAAAGATTTTCCTTCCCATTAATTTTCCTTTGAAAAAAAAATTCCTTCGAACTTTTAAGCCCCACTTCCTACCCAAAAGAATGCAAGTGGCAAGCATAAAACCAATTTCACAACCTTCGGCCAACCTTTAGCCACGATAGGAATGCATGCAAATTGTGGAAGGTCTGACACGTGAGGGGAAGAGACTAATTTTTGAGTTTATTGTTGCATATTTTATATACTTTGAGATTTTATTTTATTTCTTTTTAAGTAATTTTATTCTTCTCTTTCCCTTTTTTAAAAAGTCAAATAAGAGTATTAAAATTAAGATATAATAATATTTAATGATAATTTTTATTTTTATTTCTTTATTAAAATAGTAGTAATATTAAATTAAAATGTTATTTAATATTAATTGTATTTCCTTTCCATAACAATATCAATTATATTCCCATGTCGATTCTTAATTAATTTGGGTTCTATTTGATGAAATGTTAGAGTACAAAACATATCAATGAGCAACACATTCTTGAGCAACACATTCTTGTGCTAAGTTTGACTTATGACCCAATGTTGGCATGGGCTCTCTAGATTATTTGATTATCTTAGATTCTAAAATGCAATACATTTCATGATACAAATATCTTTGGGAGTCAAAATGAACCAATCCTTTGTGCTAATGATGCATTGTTCAATTCAACTACAAGTCATGTTGGTAACTGTAATAAACTTAAAATAATCTTAAAGGAATCTTAAAAGAGCATATCTGTTATAAACTAGATTATCTAAGACCACATGACTCCTTATCAGTTATGTGATGTGATTGTCCAAGAACACAAGATTTCTCACTAACTATGCAAAATGATTTTCCAGAGTGATTGTCCTTATATTGCAACATGTTATGTTTCTTCCAATAGAAATGTCTTTTTTTTACATTATTAGTTGTGATATAACTTCTCTTTTTTGGAAAACCTCATGTTAATTTTATGCATAGTTGCTTTAGAGCTCAATAAGAAGCTTGCACAGTAGTGGAGCTTCTTTTGTTTATTCAATTTTTTTTTGGTTCTTGCTCCCCTCTACGACTAATGTTTGTACTATATGTTTTTTATCTACTGCTTCTTGAATTCTTTATTTTTTATTTGGCTTCCATTATCTTTTGTGGTGTTTGTTTATTTATTACTATTTACTTACTTGAAAATTTAAGTAATCTATTATTTGAGGTATTTTTTCTTTGGCCATTATCTTTTGCGGTATTTATTTTCTTTTTATTAGTTTTTGCCTCTATTTATTCTATCAAGTCTCCTCGTTAACAGTTTCTCTTTAAATTTCCTATCGTACTTGCAACAAACATATGTGATATGGCCTATGCATAGCAAGTTGAAGCAAAAAAATAAGATTCCAGGTGAGTGAATCAATGATGACAAGTTAAGTTATAGAAGATCTTAAAGAAAATAAAAAGTTGCTGAATTAATCAAAGTGCCAAAACAATTTAACTTTCTGAGCCTCTTGCAAAACTCTAGAAATTATTGAGTTACTTGCTTGTGGGTTTTTTTGCTTCTGGTCTCTTTCTTTCAAGAGCTATCAAATATTGTTATTTGTAATAGTTTCAAGTGTTTTGATGAGGTTTGGTATGCATAGTGTATTTGATAAATTTTCAGAATTTTGATGGCATTAGAGACTTATTTGCTTTTGCGCAAGAGCTTTAAATTATAAGCTCTCTACCAAGAAAATGTGAAGGCACCTAGAAGTAGCTTAGTTTTCAGTTTACGTGCTTCTTTGTTTTTATTTTTCTCTTCTGGGGAGATGTTTTGTTATTTGAAATAATTTCTAGAGTTTTGCAAGGAGCTCAGAAAGTTAAATTGTTTTGGCACTTTGATTAATTCAACAACTTCTTATTTTCTTTAAGATCTTCTGTAGCTTAAATTGTGATCATTGATTCACTCACCTGGAATCTTTTTTTTTTGCTTCAACTTGCTATGCATCTATAGGCCATATCACAGATGTTTATTGCAAGTACAATAGGCTTTTAATTTTTTGTCTTTTTGATGTCAAAGGGAATGCTATATAGGTTACTGTTTGTCTCTTAAAACATGAGATGGTTACACCTTCCCTAGAATTCAAAAATTTTGAGTAATTTTAATGACTTTGGCGGCATTTAGTATGCTTACCAATTTTTTTAATTTTAAGCATTTAGATGGGGTTAGAAGCTTCTATGTTTGAGCCTAAGATCTTCTCTGGATTAAGTTGTGTTGAATGATTCTCCCATCTGCAATCTTGTTTTTGTGCTAAAACTTAACACACATGGGGGGCATTTTTATTCTCTGGAAATTTAAATGTTACATTGGAGTTCTTTGCATGTATGTTGGGTTGTTTTTTTAAGTTTTGGAGTCTTGGACTATAGAAAAACATAGTTTAGCTCATGTTTCATTTTTGTTACAAGGATGATAGGGTTTTAAGGTTTTATGTTTTTAGTTTTTGTCTTTCTGATGTTGAAGGAAATACTATATATGTTATCTCTTGTCTCTTAAGAAGTCTAGGTTGATGACACCTTGCCTCTCAAGAAATGGGATTTTAATATTTTAGTAAGCCTTTCCTTCTAAGGAGTGCTTCTACTTCTAACTGTTTATGCTCCATTGAAATTTCTACACATTTTAGCCTTTAAGGTATGTTGATTCATTTTACTCATTTACTGAAATTTCGAATCATAAGCCTTCATTAGTCAGTTGAAACTTGCATGTTTCAAGTTGTTTCTTTGTTCATATCTTTTCTTTTTCATATTCATCTGCTTTCATCTTGTAATAAATAGGTCTGTTTTTTTCAACACATTCTTGCTGCAATACTTAAATGGCAATAAAACTCTTATTCTTGAATTTTTCTTTAATCTCCTTTGCATATAGTAACTGCTTCATCGCTAGAATTCATTGACCACTAACTACATTTATAATACCCCTCGTGTTGTTGTTTGGACTTGATATTTTCTATGGTTTTGCTTGATACTTTGAGATTTTCATAGTTACTATGTGTTGGTTGGTTTGGTTGATTGGATAGTTTAGACTGCTTGATGACTATGCTACTTTATGTGATGACATGGATATTATGATATGACATTATGGTTACATTTGATTTGGTAATGTTTAATTTGATGCAATAGTATATTGTGATGCAGTAGATTAGTAACTATTTTATGATGATATGATGTGATTAGTATAGTTTAACAATGCTATTTTATACTTGTTGTTGTAGTTGTTATTATAGTTTTGGTGAGGGGATAGTGTACCACCACTCATTTGCAAGTGCTTTGCTATGTTGTGATTCCTTCTCACGATGTGATGCATTTGATTAGATATATATATATATATACATATTGTACAAAACCTTGTTTGTATGGAGGAATTGCACGAACAGAGTCTCGATTCCACCTGCTTCAGTAGGACAGGGTGAGCATCAAATTAACCCAACGGGCATGAAGTTGAAACAGAGATGACAAGGAAGTCACCCCGTCCCAAGTTTCTCAACCTATTATATGTCTAGTTGTATTGTGTGTCTTTGACCTTAGTCATTTTTGCATTTTATGATAGTTGTTTGTGTGAATGTATTTATATTATTTATTTTATATTGGTGTTGTAGTATGATGTAAGTTAAATAATTAAATGATTAAAATAAATGTTAATAATAGTTATTGGAATAGTTTCATTAAAATATAGAAGTATTAAATTAAAAGTCATGCTATTTATTAAAGATAAATAAATTGAAAGTTGTAAAATTAAATTATTTAAATTGGTATTTAGATAATTTAATGAAAATAGCATGTTGAGGATAATTAATTGAATGAAATAATTAAATAAGTTAAATTATGTAAACTGCAAGTATAAATTAGCAAAATTGAAATTAAAACAAAAAGTGTAGCTCGAATAGAAAAAAATCAATAAAAGAATAAAAGGACCAATGAATACATAACCTCTTCTATTTCTATTTCTTAAGTTTTCCAAAATAGAAGAGGTTATCGATTTTAAGTTTTCGAAAATAGAAGAGGTTATCGATTTTTATTTAATAGCAAAAAAATGAGAATTTTTCATTCACGGGAAATTTAACAGAAGCTTCAAAAAAAATATTTAGTTGGGTAAAAATTTGCATCCTCTTAGGGTTTTCTCTGTAAAAATTGTTTCCCTTTCATTGTTCTGGGGAAAAAGGCTCTTTTGAATAAAAGATATAGATTAAAAATTTGATCAAAGAAACTAGTGGAGAAGTTCTGAAGAAGGAAAGGGGAGCTCTTCAAAAACGCTGGTTGGAATCAAAGGAAAGCTTCATCAACTCCTCAACAAGCACAAGACTCCAAGTTCCTTTATTGTCCTTTCATTGTTTGTTAAATTTGAAATGGCAATCATGTTGTTCTGTAAAAGGAAAAATCTTCTAGGGTTTTGGAAATCTTTTGGGTAACAAATAATTGGGAGAAATTTATTGTTCAGTCTCTAAAAATATTTTGGATTTTTATAATTTTGTTATGGGAAAATTATTGCCTCTCTAAAATGAATGGATTTATGTATATACACACATGATAAGTGGATATACATGTAATGCACCTATATATGTGTGTGTGTGTGTGTGTGTGAACAAATATGGATTTCGGTTCCATAGTAATATGTTCTTGGTGATACACATAAATAAATACATAAACTATGTACATATATATAAAATATATATCTAAATACACACAATTGTGTACACACACACACACACACACACACATAAATATATATATGAGAATTGATTTCCATCTAGGGCCATAGTACTCTGTTGGCGGTGGAATGTATATTGCTTGTTGGGTGGGGCTCGACCTTCGCTATACCCCTGCCCAGCCATATGGTGATGGGTTGCACCCACAGTCAAAGAGATTGCCATAGCAGTCCCTTGGACTGCACGCGGTCGCGACCATACTAATGGTTGTCCTTATTTAAATTAATTTTTTTTACTATTCATTTGGTTTATATATATA
Source organism: Sequoia sempervirens (assembly GCA_007258455.2). Lineage (NCBI taxonomy): Eukaryota > Viridiplantae > Streptophyta > Pinopsida > Cupressales > Cupressaceae > Sequoia > Sequoia sempervirens. The sequence continues at coordinate 19,228 of VDFB02211838.1, forward strand.
TTTATATATATATTAATATTTATTAATATCCTGTCTATAATTGAAGCTTTTCTCTCCCAAATTTAATAACAGAATAAAATAAAATAATTAGATGGTGTATGTACTTATATTTTTTATTTACATATTTATATATATATGTGTGTGTGTGTGTGTGTAATTATATTATATATATAAATATAAATATAAATATGTAGATATATAGTCTCTTTTATGATTATGAAGAATTTGTTCTTGGAAATTGGCAAAACATATTTAAATACCAAAATTATTATTAAGTTTTTATTTCAAAAATATTTTATTAAAAATTGGGGATTAAAGTTTATTGTTTAATTGTGAATGAAATTGAATAAATTGTTGAATCTGAGAGTCTGATTTCATTAGTGCAATGGGTGAAAATTATGGTGTTGTTTTGTATTTTGGAATCTTATAAATTAGCTTTGGCTTTTTGATTATAATTTTGGCTTTTTCAATGTGGGAACCCAGTTTGTTGTAGGAACCCACTTAGGGATATTGTGAACCTTAGGCTTCCAGAGGCTTGAGCTTATTTGTTAATCGATGTATCTCTCTTTATGTACTTTTGATGTGGCAAGTTATTGTGTATCATTATTTTGAAAGGGTTGTACGGGAATTGTTGAGACTCTGATTATGTGTTTTAGCAAGATGGGTAATGCCTCGCATGTTTTCTGTTGAGATTTAATGTTCATTTTATGTGGTACAACCCTTGGTTTTGGTATATGTTTTGGGGTCTCTAGGGAGAGTGGCTCTTCATGGGGGTCAGCGCCTCAAAAGGAGGAAGGGCCAGGATAACCCACGTGAGAGTTAGATTAACAAGTGAAAACCTAATAATAGAATTTAGGGGGATGGGTAGTAATAACATAATAAGATAATCTCGGATACCTCATCTATCCATTAGGGCTTTCGCAAACTAATGGTAAACTGAGAAGGTCATGGTTGGCAATGTCGTTATCTCATCTTCATGAGAGGGTAATGGCTCTACATGAGTCACCCTATGGGGCCGGCACCTCAAGTAGGAGGAAGGGCTAGGATAACCATAAATGGGGGTCGGCGCCTCATGTAGGAGGAAGGGCTAGGATAACCCATGTAGGACTATGTGATGACACTCTTCACTAGTTTCCCTTATGCTTTGCTTTCTTACTTGCCTCTAGAAGTGGTTAATGGTTGTTGCCTTTGATTTATTTATGATGTGTTTTATGGTCTTGTGTTTATTATGATTAGATCTTGTTTGTTGTTATTTATGATCTATGTATTCTCTCGTTGTTGCTATTGGAGTTACTATTGCTATGTTATTATTATTGGAGTTAGTCTTGTTGGCATATTTGGTCGTGGTCACTTCTTTGTCACCTTTGAGTACGGGGGGTGGGTTTTTCTAAAACCCACGTGGTCGGGTGGAACGTGCTCCTCACCCATTGGGTTCCCCATCAACGTTCATTCTACACAGTATCCTTCAGATGGAGCTTGTACCAGATATTCATCTTGTATTTCAGATATTCTTTGTATGATTTATCTATCCCACATGTATGGGAGATTTTTATGTAACTCATGGATATGAACATGTATTGTATTAAAATATGATGTAAAGTAAATGCACCCTTGTAATCATTCATGATTTATGAGATTTATTATGGTTTGTATCATGTGATGTATTTATATTTATGCTTCTAAATTTATGGATGTTATCTCTTGCTATGGTTATTTTAATGTCTATGATGGATGTAAAGTTAGTTAAGTTATTTAGCTTTATATGTATCTTTCATTATGGGTTGGTTTTATGCAATGTGACCTCGCGTGCCCCAAAGGACTTAGATGTTTATGATGTTATCGTGTAATGTAATAATGTTTAATGGTTCTTTATATGTTTACTTTGTGTTTTTTTTTTTTTTAAATGTGTGCATAGTTGTTGTCCTTTGGGGTTTGCGACGGCGTTACAACATTTTATATGCTTTCTCCTTTGAATCTAAATGCATTATGCTCTCTAGGGAACTTGATGCTTGTGTCACTTGTTCTAAATATTTTCATCTTGGATGTTAGTATCAAATTATTTGACCTACTTAAGTATGCAAAATATATCACTTTTCATTATGTTTTTGGACTTAGTTTGATTAGTTTTCTAAATGCAATTATAATTGTTTTATTTTGTTTAAGATATCAGATCTTGCCTTTTTGCTATTATCAAATTTTCAAGATTTTTTTTATATTCTTATGTGTATTATTTATCATTGGAAATTTTCAATCAAAGTCACTTTGGTAGTCACAAAGCTAATGAAAAAAAATTCAAAATTCAAAATTCAAATCCCTACTTTGTAAATCATTTTGTTAGTATTTATGAGCTGACCTAGCACATGTTTAGTTGATTTGTAGGCTTGATTGTTCTACTTTTGGACTTTCATGTATCCATTTGGAAGGGATCAAGAACTATCATTCTCAAACCATGTTTTGGCTTACTGATAAAAGATTTGTGAGAGAAATTTAGTGGCATTCATTAGATAATTATTAGATCATGCCATCCTAGGTTTGTTTCACACTTGCACACTTGTTGGAAATATTTGATCTTTCACTTGTAGTTATAATGCTAGTCCCACTACTAGTCTAATGATGACATGACCCTCATAATTTGGTAAATTCCTCAAAATTGTTCCAAAACATTACCAACATATTTAGACATGTTAAAATTCAAGTTGAGTAAATTCTAATAGTGAACATTCTACCAAATTAGATTTGTAAGTTTCAAGTTTAGATCCATGCACAAGTTTATGTCCTTGCTCATGAAAATGATATCCACATTTATGTAGTTGACCCAAAGTAAAAATTCTCAATTTATAGAATATGAGTTATTTCATTGAGTCAACCCTAAAATTTTATAACTTTTGCATATCAACCTCTAACATCTACCAAAAAAAATCATCATTAATTTTAAGTTAAGCAGCCCATTTAATTTATTTGATTTCTACATTTAATTTGAATATGTTTCAATTAAATCAATCCTAACTCTTTTATCAAGGTTAATTATTGCTCAATTATATGCATTTATTTAATTGTCCTA
>VDFB02211839.1:0-13306 GCA_007258455.2 Sequoia sempervirens
GCGATGGTGCGACATGCAAAATGAGATAACGACTTTCAGAGTTCAGACTTCCAGGGCTATTTTTAGGGTTTGCATGTCAGGGTTTTCTTTGCATGTCTGCATATTCTTTATGGGTTTTTTGAGAGCTTTGTAGTGATGTGACATGCAAATGGAGATAATCACTTATGTAGGAACTTACTATTTTTAGCAGATGCATCTCGGTAGTCGCTTCTGACGCCGAGAATCCGCAATTGATTGTGATGCAATACCAAAAGCGAGAACAAGCGAAGATCGTTTGATATGCATGCAAGATAAATTAGGGTTTCTAGCTTCGAGGCTTGAAATGAGGGGTAAAAAGTCAGAATTTTCGAAAACCGGTGTATACCACCATGATCAGCGTCCTTCAAACTATCTGCTGATAAAATTTGAGGGCAAGCGGGGCCTTACTATTTATAGTAAGAAGTCATTTTGAAACGAGGCTAAAAAATAACAGAGTCGGCATCGGCCCGATGTCGGCGAGGCGAGATCGCGTGGTGAAGCATCATTAATTTCAAGTCAAAAGCGGAGTTGTGGAATTATCGAGAAGCCCGGCCGATTAATATAAATGGCAAACCACCTTCAGAAATGGGCTAAAAATAACAGGCCAACCCGAAATAGCAGTGTCAACAGGTTGATGAAGTCGTGAAGACCCAGTGTTCAAAATTTCAAGGCAATCTGAGCTTCCGAAGTGTGAGAATTAAAAGACTTACTATTTATAGTAAGGCATGTGGGAACTGGCAAGGACGAAGAAAAAGTGACTAAGTCTGGAACTTTATCCTTCACCACCATCAAAATGCGCCCACTTCAGCTGGAGACCTTGAGAAAAATGCAAAATGTTGAACTTCCTGCAGGAACTTGAAAATGCACCCTCAAGGATGAAGAGACATAAAAAATTTCTAAGTCTGAAAGATATCCTCCAACACATGTGAAATGCGCCCAGCTTGCCTTCAAGATGATTGAAAAATATTTTAAGTGTTGAAAATCCACCTACCACCTCCAGATGCGCCATCCTTGATCAAGGTGTTGGAAAAGTTTCTAAGTGAAGTTTCATCCTCCTCCTATGGCAAAATGCGCCCATGCTTGGGAAGCTAGTGAAAGTCAAAAGGAAAGTCAAAGATGTTAATCCTCCACCATAGGTGAAATGCACCCTCAAGCAACAAGAGGCATCAAGAAATTTTCTAAGTATAACTCTCATCCACCTCACATGGCAAAATGCGCCCACCTCTCAAGAAAGTCAAAGAGTCAACAAAGTTTATCCACCACATATGCCAAAATGCGCCCACCTTGAAAGCATGACATGCAAAATTTTCTAAGGCAAAAGATATCCACCACACAGCCAAATGCGCCCTCAAGGTGAGCCTAGCATAAAAAGTTTCTAAGTTAGAAACTCGTCCTCCATCAAGTGTTAAATGCGCCCATGTTTGAAAGGTCAACAAGATTTAAAGAAGAAGTCAAAGGCGTGGGAAATTTTCATCCTTCATCACCTAGCAAATGCGCCTAGCCACTAGCATGTTCAAATGCGCCCATCATAGATATGAAGCTAGGGAAGAAAGTCAACAAGTCAAAAGAGGCGTTGGAAATGTTATCCTCTTCTCATGCTTAAATGCGCCCAAATGAGGGCATATAAAGACAAAGTGAAGGGAGCTCAAAGGTCACAAGGAGGCGTTCAAAGTATTTCATCCTTCATGACTAGTGATATGCGCCCAAAGTGAGGTGAGTAATAAAGATGGTGAAAATAAAAGAATTGCCTAAACGTTGAAGGTGGTGATGGTAGTAAAAAATTGCTAAGGCGTGACTAATTTTCTCTTCTAAGTGTGAAGTGCGCCCAAGGTGATGGTAAAACATGCTAGGCATTGAGATTAAAAGACATTTTCTATGACATACAATATGTGCTCAAGGCGTTTGATGGAAAAATCTCCTAAGTGAGTTGAAATCAAATTTTCCTCACAGGCAAGGTGATTGAAGATGAATAAAAAAAATTCCTAAGGCAAAATTTCAAAAAAATTCTAAGGCACAAAATGTTCTTCCTTAGAAAAATGCCTAAGTCTAATGGAGAGTGATCAAATTTCTCAAGACGTGAGCAAAATTGTCGGAGATGAAGTCGGAGGATGCCAGCTGCACAGGTTGATAAAAAAAAATTCAAGTCAGAGCAACAAAATGTTCACAGATGTGAAGAACAGGATTAAATTTGTTGAAAATTATTTTTCCAAGGTTCAAAATTCAAGAAAAATTTAAATGAACCTTATTGCTGCGTACCCATGGATCTCATCGCTTTCGAAAATTTTCTTCTGGGTATTGAAGATTATCGACAAGGAATGGATTTTAAGGTCTTCCACAGCTTGCCAAGGGTTCTAAGGTAAAGATTTTAAATGGGCACCAGGTTGATGAATTTCCTAAGTAAAAGTTTAAAAAAATTTCTAAGGCAAGGAAAGAAATGTTTGTGAAGATAAAATGCCTCAGCGGATGAATTTGAAGTTGGGTGCCTAGTTGATTTTTGATCGAGTTCCTGATGAAAGCATTTTTCTCGAGCTTGAATTGGATGAAATATCAAAGTGAAGTACACCCAAGCAGAATACAAGATGGGTTGGAAATTTGGCTAAGGCATGAAGAATTGTGAACAAGGCAAAAGTTGGCTGGAGGAAAAACGATGAACCCTTGAGATCAAGGCATGAAAATCCAGGTGAGTAAGTTAAATTTATATTATGAAGTGTTCTAATACTCTTCTCCTTGCTTGTTTTGCAGGAGGAACGTCGAGACCAAACAATGGTAACTCAAGAAGATGAAGCAAGTACTCCACGAATACATTTCAACCTCAAAGGAAGAAAAGTTGCGAAAAATGGCTAAGTGTTGAGATCTCTTAGTATAACTCAAGTGACAAAGAGTGGAAGCTCGAGCCGGGTTGAAGAACAACGCCAAGAAGAAGACGAATATGTGAACGCTGCTTTCCAAGCTGGGAATCTTTTTGAAGTGATTATTTTGACATTAATGGCTCATTTATTACCCACTTCGCGGCTTTTAGGTGAATCTTGTTTAGTGGTCGAGGTGGCAATAATCCGGCCATCCACCGACAGTAATCCGAGTCATCCGCTGGACTTGGCTAACTATAAAGGGGAGTCCCCCATTTGTACTCGAGAAATTAGCTAGCTTTTAGAGTTAGACAAAGAGGTATACAGAGTAGAGTAATAAACTTAGAAGTAGCTTAGCATAGGATTGATAGTGTACTTGAAGAAGGAAAGTTTTCCCTTTGAAAACTTTTGCAAGAGACGTTGTGTAAAACTTCATAATAAAAGATCTTTCATTGGATGGTGAAATCTCGCCTTGTTATGGATAGCTAGCGAGGTTTCTTCATTCCTTCTACTTCAAGTAGCATAGAGTAGCGTAATTTCATTTTATGCAAGTAGATGTTAGCTGTGGAATGTGGTGTTTGATCTAAGCAAGCTTTGCTTATCCATACCACTAGCGGGCTCACTGATGGTGTGTTCGCCTTGTGTGGTCAACTAGAAATGTTGTGGGCCTAACTTCAATCACATTTTGAATGATGGTATATGCATCGCTGTGATGGTATCTTCATGTCAAGTGGTGGTTTGAAGACCTTTAGTCATCTCCCTTGAAGATTGCATTGACTCCGTGGAAGTTGTCCGACGCGAGGCAAAGCGAAGTTTGGTTGAAGTTTGTTGAAGTTGAGCTCCATATCCCGCACTTAGAATAGATTTAGACTCTCTAAACCCTGCAACCACTTTAAATTCAGTACTTTCTGGATAGAATAGGAAACTTGTGCTTCATTGATAAATCTGTCGAATTGTGAAAACCCCTTCCTCTGTTGTTGAACAATTCCATAAGTCCCTTTGAAATACCAGCAAATCACATTGAGCCAACTGAGACTATTCGCATTGAAGGAACATTGGAGTTGAACGCACGAACTCTCCTCGCTAATCTTAGCTGCAGGCCGATACTTTGATCAAGAGAGAATAGGGTAGCCGCTATAACTTTGCCCGCGCAGCGGTCACGAAAAACACATCAACACAACCAAGACTCATGCTCCTTTTAAGAAAGGGCTTCCTTCACAAACCTAGGTTCATTGTCAGTACATTAAAATGCAAAGACACAACAGAAATCAAATGGGCCATACCTTTTCAATGGGTCTCTATTGTCTAGTGAACCTTCTCAAAGGTGTAACATGAGGCTCCTATTGTTCCCTATCAAAACTCTTCTCTGAACCTTCTTCTTCCTCTCCATGTCCATCTTATTGTTGTTCTATACGTGCATCTTCCTTCTCTTCATTCTTAGTTTCAAAATGCATTGTCTTCTTTGATTTTACTTGAGAGACATCTGAAAATACTCTAACCCATTTGAAAATCTCATCCTTAGAATAAACAATTTTCAATGCTACAAAATCCCAAAGCTTACAACCTTTTATATTATTTCCATAACCTTTTAAAACACACTTGTTAGCCTTGAAATCTAGCTTAGATCATTTCTCTTTTGGAACATGAAAATAAGTTTCACTACCAAATACTCAAAAATGTGAAATTGTTGGCCTTTTACCCATCCATACCTCATAATAAGGTGTTTTGTTGACTAGAGCAACTGTGGGCGATTTGTTTACCAAATAACAAGCAATGTGTACAACCCTAGCCTAAAAACATCATTCCAACTTAGCACTACTTAGCATGTTTTTAGCTCTACCCATTGAAGTTTTGTTCATCCATTTCGTTGTGAAGTGTATGGAGTAGTCTTTTACCTAATATACCTGCATGTCTGAAAAAATCATCAAATTCCTAGAGCAGTGCTACCATTATTCAACCTTAAAACCTTTACTTTCCTATTTGTTTGTTTCTCTACAAGTGCCTTAAATTCTTTGAACTTTTCGAACACGGGAAATTTATGATTAAAAAAATAAATCTGAGTGTACCTTGAGAAGTCATCAATAAAAGTAACGTAGTAGTTAGATTTACCAATGCAAAAGACATCAATAGGACCAAACACATCACTATGAATAACTTCCAAAACTCGATTTGCTCTAGAACTACCAACTTTAAAAGATACTTTATGTTGTTTGCCAAAGACATAATGTTCACAAAAGTCAGAATTGGCAATATACTTAGACAAACCATCAACCATCTTTTTATTAGTGAAAGTTTTAGGACCCTTGTCACCAATGTGACTTAGTCTATTGTGCTATAGTTAACAAGAATCAAAGTTTTCAAATACATTCACAAAGTTACAAAATGTTAATGCCTCCATCCTAAACAAAGTTTCACATTGTGTGACCCTAGCTAGCACCAAGTTTCCTCTAGCCAACCTGCAACCACTCTTCTCAAAAGTCGCATGCACCCTAGAATCATTAATTTTAGAAGAAAAAAAATAAATTTCTTGCTAAAACTAGAATATGCAATACATCAATGAGAGTTTTCACTCTCCATCGCTAAAAACTAGCTTCACCTCTTCCTAACTCACTATCTTATGTGTATTGTCATCCACGAGGAAAACCTTCCCACCATCATATGCTTTGTATGCCAAAAACCACTCATGATGAGAAGTCATATGGTAAGATGCACCTCAATCTATTAACCAAGAGTCATCACAAGACAAGTTAACTAAAATAAACAAGACATCGCCACCTTCATCATCCAAGGATTTATCTATAGAGAAATCATCATTCATTTTTTATTTCTACATTCCTTCTTGAGATGGCCCTATTTACTACAATTCCAGCATCTCAACCTACTCTTACCAAGGGTTTGGCATCTACCCTCATAGTTAGATCTATCTTTAGACTTACCCTTACCCCCCTTTTGTTTACCACTACCTTTTTCCTTGGGTCTTCCTTATACATTCAATGCCTTCTTTGAATTGTCATCAGCAGACCTTCTTTGCATCTCCTCTATAACCAAGGTAGCAAGGGCATTCATTTTTGGCTCTATACTAGAACTGCTAAGCGGAACAATTAAATATTCCCAAGAATCAAATAATAAACATAGTAACAAAATACATCTATCCTCTTCCTCAATCTTAACATCAATAAGCAATAACTGACTTGAGATTAAATTGAAAGCATTCAACTGTTTTGCAATAGAGTCCTTCCTTTTTAATGAATATAATTTCCTTTTAAAATATAATTTGTTAATGAGCCTCTTAATCTTATAAATTTTACCTATTCCCTTCCAAAACTAATATGTTGTAGATTCACTAAAAGCATTGAAAAAAATATAACCTTATAGTACCTTTGGCCTTTTTATCTTGCCTTATCTAGTCTACATCTGATGTATCATCAAGTTTGTTCTCATTTTTCATTGCAATCCGTTGATCTTTTTCTTCCAAGAGATCCTCCATCCTCAACTGCCAAAGTTCATAACCTATACCATTGAACTTTTTGATCTTCATACACGATGTGTTGGCCTTGATCTCTATCACTAGAATTTGAATTGCACAAAAAAGCATAAAAGCTCCCAAAGCAACTAAAAACCCAACATCACTCCAAAAGAATCATCCCCTTTTCTAATCAAGCCAACCAAGCTCTGATTCCAAATGTTGATAATGTGGATAAAAATACAGTAAAAACAATTGGTCCTTTATGCGCACAAATTCATTTAAATATTTAGAACATGCAATACCACAAGAACATTAATATGTGTTGGGAAAACTATTTCAACTAAAAATCCCCACCACCAAAGAGAGTACAAGTTTGTATTAATCTCAGATGAGAGTACATCGACACAACTTCGCCCTTCAATCCAACAACATAACATCACCTATAAAACCATACAATCCACTATCCCAATGCCTCAATAAATAGACAAATGTAATTCAAGAAACCATAACCAATACAATAGACTCAAACTATGGGCCAAGTAGTCAACATGCAAAAGAGACCTCATAACATGTGTCTAGGAGTTACAAGCATCTTCCTAAAAGCTTTAGGACTGTTCTCATGAACTTGGTCATCCAACTTGACTAGAGGGCAAAAACAACCCACTTAAAGACAAAATACAACCACCCAAGACCAAAATAGACAACCAACCTCTTCCATATCAACAAAGATGTTTACTTACACCCTTCAAAATGTCATTGATACTCAAGGACAAAACAACAACCACCCAAGTCCAGAATAGACAGCCTTCAAAAATATTTACTTACACCCTTTAAAATGTCATTGATACTTCTTACACATTTTCTATCATAAATTGCCATAAATTCTCTTCCACTTCACACAAGTGTTTAATGATGCCTTACAATGGGAGGCCCACTCTATGCCCCTTACGCACCTTTTCCAAGTCACCTAGAGAAGAATAATTAACTATAAACACCCCCAACCTCACGTGGGCATCCAAGTTGGCCCTCTCCATGATCCTTGGAGATGTACACATCGTTAACCAACTGTTATATAAAAACTACAACAGTCTAAAAGAATTGCACGGTGAATATAACCCCTAGTCCTAACATTTTTTTTCTGAGTTAAATGTACTTGTCTCGAGGTTGAGTTTTAGTGATTTTCTCAACATCACCCTTGTTGTGGTGGGGTGTTGGTGTTAGATCAATCTGTAAGTGCATTATCGAAAGTTTATGTGGGTTGTCAATTTGTTCAATCTATCTTTGTTCCTCCTCTTTCTATGCCCATGTTGGGTGTAGTAGGTAAGGATGTATTGTCCATGTATGATGTTGGGAATGAAGTAAACCATTTAGCCTGTGATGTTAAGGGTTTGAATGTGGTTGATTAGTCTAATAGGATTCCCCTACTTGGATGGGACTGGAAGTTTAAAAAGAAGAGAATTTTTCTAAAATGGTGTTGATTTGTAAATTTCACAAGTTGTGGCCTCATCATGCAAATTTGCACTTTGAGATTTTTAAGACATGGAAAACCTTCCTCATTGATGATTTAATCATTTACTCATGTGCACAAGGTTTTCTACAATTGTTTGTGGTTTAAAGAAAGACAGTCAGTTCCTCTTGGAAGCTAGCTCTTGGTTTTAGGGCAAAGCTTCTCTTGGTATGAAACCTTGGTATCCTACATCTAAGCCCTTCACTTAAACTTTCTCAAAGGTGCGAATTTAGTTTAGGTTGTTAGTCTTTCCTCTACAATTTTCGCTCCCTTCTAGCTTAAACATGATAGGCAATGCCTTGGGTAACTTATTGGACAGATTCTCACTCTCATCCCACTTTTACTCATCTACATGTTGAATTGGATATCTCTAAGGGCCTTTTGAAAAAGCAAGCTCAAAATAAAAGGTTGTTTATAGAAACAACTAGATTATGAAAGGGTGGCATTTGGGTGTAGAGCTTGCTTTGGAATTAGTCATTTGGCATGGGCTTTTGAAGAGCATAAGATCGAGGGCCTTGGCTAAGCTTCCTAGTGGAAATGAGCTAAGCATCATCATCAATTGATCTTCAATGACTATTGCTCCCCTAGTCTAGCTAATCTTGATTCCTCTGGGAAAATGTTGGAGGTCAAAGAGAAGATTTCTTTAGAGATTTGTCCCTTTGGTTTATCACCTACTCCTCTTGAGCATGTTGCTTCTCTAAACTAGGAAACCCCTTCCTCCAAAAAAGATGGGTCACTCTCAACTCTCATGGGAAATCCTTTGCAAAGAAGAAATCCTCCTCACATATGACTCTCAAATCCAGTTATAAAACGTGTTGGTGTCCTTACAAGTTGATACATATATTTTTTGAGTTTCCAATTATGTTGGCTACAAGTGTTTTTCGTAATGTTTTTAGAATGTTTTAGTGATATTGGATCTTTCAATTTTTTATTATATTTTGTTTAAGCTCTTTAATTTAATGGGTGAGGGTCCCGATAGAACCCTCAATTTATGTATCAAAAATACAACTTATTGATTGAATAATCCATCTGATAGACTAATAACCAAAGACATAATATGAAAGCATGATTTATACAGAGTGATTACTTTTGGTTTTATGTGTAGTTAGTGACTTATAAGTCAAATTTTGTGATGTGTTTCTCCAAGTTTTGAGGATAGGTGGACACAAGGTCAAAGGGATAGGTTTCAAGGATGACCTATTTTTCTAAATGATTCATTATAACCCATGCAAAAACTTAGTGAACACAGTTCATACACATGCCGCAATTACCTAGGATGAACTCATAGTCCTCAAGTAGAACCCTCAAAGAACCCAGCCTATACTTGGACTGAGATATTCACCCCTTATGAATTGGTTCAATATTAGACTAGGTTTTGAATGAAATTGGTAACACAACAAAAAGGTGAATTATACATAGAATTAAGCTTCATGGAAAAATCCACAATCATGGAATGTTTAAGGAGTTTAAAATGACCATCAAAACATGACATTTACTAAACACAAAGGGTAATGGAGGGTAGATTTCTTGACAATTCTTGAATTTAAAACCCTTCAAAAAATCTAAAAGGTAACAAATGGCTATATTGATATTTGTATCCTACAACATCAATATTACAAATACAAAAGTTAATATACCAAGACAAGCAAGGTAAATAACATTTTTCCAAGGTTGACCAAGCAATATGAACTTCACAATCACTTTGAATCATCTCATATCAACAAATAATGTAACCTCCTATCATCCTATACTGAGGGGCCTTCTCCAACCAATAGTATGTAGGCACCAATTGACACTTCGAGGGAAGGGGGGCAATTTTCAATTCTATCATAATTATGAAGTGGAATGAAACTCACAATCACTTTGAATCATCTCATATCAACAAATAATGTAACCTCTTATTATCTTGTACCTGAGGGATCTTCCCCAACCAATAATATGTAGTTACCAATTGACACTCAAAGGAATGGAGGCGATTTTCAATTCTATCATAATTATGTCCCCTTTCTCCATAATCTATGTTGTAATCCAAAGCACCCATTTCTTATCTCCAACGTCTCCCCTAATCCAAACTTGTGTATGAGTTCTTCCCCTTCATCCCCCATGTGTTTGCCTAAGGTCCCCAAAATTTCTAAGTATGAAGGCATGGCCAGTCTTAAGTCTATGTAATTCATCAACGTTGTAGAGTCTCCCTTCCCAACATGACTTTCCTCCCAAACCCACTTTCTCTTCTATCCCTATTGAAGTATTCGACTTCTTCATCTAGGCATACCATTCATCCATCCCTTGCTCGTTTCCTTTGCCTTATCAAAGTTTCACACTTGACTCTACCACCATGCTTCCTACCCTAACTCCAATCCTCGACAATATGTATCATGATGTATCTATGAGCCTAAACTCTGAAACTCCAACCTATTTGCACTATTCATCCACCTACCTACTTGCATGACCAAACCGTCATTAATGCTTAGGCGGATTACAGATCTTCCAAAAGGTTTCTTGTGGGCATAAAAAAATCATTTAATAATGGTCATGTGAGTCCACATGTACTTCCAACACTACAAAAGAAGACACAACCTTCGGCTGCCATTAATGAGGTAGTTAGGGTTTCAAACCCTAAGAGACCCTTGCCATTATGGTTGAGGTCCTAAGGACAATTGCAATTTACATGGGACATTCCTCCATGCCTCCCAAACATATTTATCCACACATAAGCAAGATTCTAGGCACAAATCAAGGGCAAACAACGCTCGATCAATATGGGCAGTACCTATCACATATCAATCTTGAGATGGTGGCCATTGTTGCAAAGTTTGATGCCCTTTTTGGGTGCCTACAGGGCCAAAAGGAAGAAACAAAGGGGGACCCAAAAAACCACAACAAACCCTAACCCAAAATTGCAATGAACACTCTTATTCAAGCATCCAAATTTAAGGATGAAAACCACATGTTTGTTAACGATCTACGAACGGAAACCCTTTAGGATTGTGTGCAACAAAGGGAAAAACCCCTTTGGTTGAAGGATGAGCTCACCTAGAATTTGTATTTGAACTTCACGATTACGAATCTCACCAACTTCAAGATTACACACCATTGTAGCAATTGTGGATGTCAACCTTCTTGTTTTAATTCATAATGGTTGTTGTAACGTTTATACAGGCCCTTTAATTCAAGAGAAGTTCTACAGCATCCTATATATTTGTAAACCCAGTTATTGCAAGTTAAGTGTTGTAAGTTCAAACTATTTCTTCCATAGTATCCGATGTTGTTATAACATTTTGTAAACTATTTGCAAATCGTGTAATTGGAGGGAAAGCTTTGCGGTGTGTTTAGTAGTCTTTGGACCCAAAATGTAAACTAGTTATTCTTTGTTAAAATTAGTGTTTTGAAATTTGGGTTTTGTAGATTAGGGAAAAATATATATTCTACAATCTGTCTTCTATTTGTGAACTAACCAATAAGATTAGGTTTTATTGTTATAATTGCAAAAGTTAAGGAATTTTTCTAGTTCACTAGTTCCTGGTAAAATCAATTAGGGTTTGTCATATTAAGGTAAACTTTTGAAGTTTGAAGTATAATCCTAAGCCGTAAATGTTGTTGTGTAAACATTAATGTATTTTAGGGGATTATAATGAAGTTTGAAGCATATTTCAGAGTTGTTAATGTTGGCAATGACAGTGTTTGTCATTGATGTCAAAGATGTCAAAGATGTCAAAGATGTGACAGTGCTTCAAGGTCTTGGTGCTTCATGGTGTTGATAGTTCAGTGCTTCATGGTGTTCTTTCATGATACCTTTATTCTTCTTGAAATCAGAGGCTTGAACAAAGGTTGGTGTGACAGTAGGTTGGTGCATAAGGTTGATGGAGTTTGAAGATTGATTTGTCTTTGCAAATCATTGATCTCAAAGTATAGTTGTCAGAGTTCATGAGTTGCTCTTGGTCATGCTGCTTCAAGGTTCATGTTGATGTCATGAGTTTGTTTCATTGGCATGATTCATTGTTCATTTACATTCAGCTTTTGATGGTTTGTTTCAAGTAAAAATCACTTTATCAAGGCATAAGCTTTCTGCATCAAAAAGCATCAAAGGTTGTTCATGAAGATTCATTCAAGTTTGTCAAGGAATTCAAGTTTGGTAAGTTATTTGTATTGATATTGGTTGATGTGAAATCAGGGTGAAGGTACAATACTCTGCATTCTTTACTTCATGGTGGCTAGCTAAGATTACAGATCTTTCACATGTCCTCTAGCCATTGAGGTCTTTGAAAATTGATTAGGGTTTGTTTATTGTTTGAAAGCTTACACAAAAACCCTAATTGTCTCTTCAAAGTTCATAGCAAAGTTACTTTTCTTTTGATAGAGTATTGACCGGCTCTATAAGAGTAAAAGTCACTTAAGGAGGGTTTCAGATACATTTGTTACCAGCCCCTATAACTAGGGTCTACCGGTTCTACAGGTCAAGACTCCTAGCATGGCGCTTAAAGCAAATCAACAGCTAATATTTAATTGCTTTTTGGCTGGTGATAGAGGATCTATGGTCTTTATTCAAAGATAAGAATGGTTATTTCTCCAAGTTTCTATTTTGACAGGGAGCTGAAGTGTCACATCTCTTGATTTTTGATGATGCACAGTTTTGTAAACTGTTTTTTTTTTGTAGCGATTAAAGAAGAAAAATGGTGCCAAGGGTACTGAGCAGTTTGATAAATGAAAGGAGTGAGAGCCTTAATGGAAGATGAACAGGTGGATAAATGATCTGTGATAGCATCAATTCAAAAATGTATTGAAGTTAATGTATGATCAATTTGGATGTTGTTGAAGATGAACGGTCAGGTTAGGGCTTTGTCTTTGAACATTGAATTAATCTTGGTGTTATGTGTATTCAAGAAAAATATACTGTGTGGATGTGAGTAGAGAAGACAATGGAGCAGAAAATTTGAATAACTGTATATATGATGCATTTATATGACTGTGACATGAACATGACCTGGACTGCATGAAATATGTTTGAAGATGGTAGATGCAGGTTTTAATGTATTAATCATTCTGAGAAGTATGAAAGATCTGTGAGGGTATGTTGAAGAGCATGTGAGAGGCTACTCAAGGTAATGAGAAGATACAGATTTTTAACAGTGACAATATAATACAGAGATGAGATGATTTTTATGTTTTTGAAAACTGAAATGTGTCCCTGTTGTGACCTAATTCACACCTCGCCCCATTGCAAATGGGGACCCTTGTTGTTCGCCTTTTGGGGTTTTGCCTTCGTGTGCCTCGTTTTGTCTGCTCTTCGTTTGGGGTTTTTGAGTCTGAATTTTGAATGGTCACCCGAGTCACGCAAATGAGTTTTAGCCTGGATCACTATATAAACGTCGCCATCATGCTTAGAGGGCCTGGGAGACGAAGATCGACTGTCATTACGGTCAATTCCGACACCTCCCAGTTTTTAGGGTTTTCACCCCAGGCCCCCTATTT
>VDFB02211840.1:0-12689 GCA_007258455.2 Sequoia sempervirens
GGCCTCCCCAGTATGCAGATCAAAGCACGAAAATTGAAAAAAAATTAAAAAATGTGCTTTTTTGGAGTTCGCGTCGGTGCCTGCAGTTTTGTAGAATCCTGCCACCCGGCGGCCACCGGGAAACCGCTAACCCACCACCACCGCTCAGCACCTCCGTCAGCGCACCGCCTACCATTCAGCCCCCGCGGGCTCCTTTGCTGTCCACCCCGGTCCCATGGCAGACTGGGGGCCTCCCGACCAGCCCCCGCAGGCTTTGTTGAGCGCCAGTGGTGGTCCTATTAAGGACCGGGCGCTATGTGCCCAGCCCCTAGCCGATCCCCTCAGCTCTATCGGTGGTCGTATGGGAAACTAGGGGCTCTACCCCAACCCCCAGCCGCCGGCCCCCTGGTCCCGCATGGGACCAGGGGCTATTTGTTTTTAGCCCCCTAGGCTGCCTACAGGCCTTATTGGCCTTTTTGGAGTAGTGTTCACGAAACCGGACATATTTTTTGCGTACGATCTCCGTTTTGCCCAAAAAAGATACCGTTGGAAAGCTGATTCTGATGCCAATCCAATGGTGTAGGTGTTTTTACCTGATTTTTCTCTATATTTATTTTGTAGGCCCTTGAACTCAGATGTTGTTGTTTTCACTCCGGAGGGTATATCTTTTGACTTGGTGATCCTTTTTTCGTCATTCTTGTGGCATTGGAAATCTAATTCAGTCCTCTACATAGATCTAAGGTCTATGTTATTTTCTATTCATGCATGTTCAGTATGCTCTCCTTTTACAATCGTTGGGTTATTGTAATAAACGAACTATGATAAAGTTCCATTCAGGGGGGTTTCTTGCATAATAAATCTGATTAGAGTGTAGTTTTCACTTTGATCTCCATATTCATATTGTTTTGATGGCAACTCACATGAGTTTATATGGTCTCTTAGTTTCTTTTGGCCATATCTTTGCTTAGCTAGACACATCGCAGATTCACATCGGTTCACACTTTAGATTAAGAGCCTATGGTTAATGATCCACATTGGATCCATCTCAGTTTGAAGGCCATGCTTTTATGGTTAATTTTCCAAAGTCTTTATGGTACTCCTTCCCATGGAAGAGTTTTAGTCTCATTTTGGCATCGGCATCGAGTTACACGGTTTCCAGATTCTGTCATCATCTCATCTACTATTGCTTCACAGATTCTAGGGTTCCAGTTTGTGAGTTTTGAGTGTTCCATGGCATCAGGTCTGCTGTCACATTATCATGATTCTAGTTTTGGTTTCAGTTGTAGACAGAGGTATCTTTCCTTGCCTATCAGATTGCGGTTCCATTGTTACTCCACAGTGTTCTTCCAGTGCTTCTTGCAATAGTCATCTCATTGTAGGGGGGTTTTGTCCCACTAGGTTTTCCTTCTCTACCGCATATTGCATTTGTACTTGGGTACCTGATCAGGCCTTGTTTTCAGGAACCATTCATGCTTTCTTGCATTCATCTTAGTTTTAGGTGCATGCTTTATTTGCTTCTCCCTAAGTTGCACTTATGGGGGGGTGTTGGTGTAATTAATATTTAATTACACTTTGCATAAGTTTACTTAGGTAATATTTATTTCCTAGGTTAATTAATTCTCATCTTTATCTTTTGAGCTATCTTGTTGCTCAAGATAAGATTAGGGTTATGCATCTTTTCTTTTATAAAGCAAATCATTATTTTGTAATTATTGAATTCCTAAATAATATTATGTTGCACATTGTTTTGCAACCTCTCTGCTTTTTCTGATTTTCTCTTCTATGGAAGTTTATTTTGGTTTGCAAATCTGATCTTGCCAAGTACACCTTTCCACCATAAAATTCTACACAATTTCCAAAGTTAAATCACTTGCCAAGTACACCTTTCCACCATCGAATTCTTCATACTTCGTGAACCAGTCTCTATGAGATGTCATGTGGGAAGATGCTCCAAAATCAATCAGCTAGACATCATCTGATGCCTATGTAGCCAAGGTAGCAATGAAGGCATCTGAATCACCCTGAGAAGAATCATTATCAGAAGAGCACTTCTTCTTCTTCTTTTTCTCCTCTTTACAATCCTTTTGGACATGACCGGGTTGCCCACAATTCCAGCATTTCACCTTGGATTTCTTGCTAGGAGACTTTGATCTCCCTTCTGATTTTGATTTTGATTTCTTGTCCTTCTTCTTGCCTTTTTCTTTCGATCTTCCTATGACTGCAAGAGCTTCCTTCACCATCTCAGAATATTTCTTTCTCATCTCTTTTGATAGCAAAGAACCAACAATATCCTCCATCTTGAAACTAGATGTTGTACTCCCAATAGCCATCACTAGATGATCCCATGAGTTTGGCAAAGAACACAATAGAACCATACAGCGATCCTCTTCTTCAATTTTTGCACCAACAGATGTTAATTGAGCAATCAACATATTAAATGTATTCAAATGATCAGCTATAGACCCTCCTTCCTGCATTCTCAAAGAGTACAACTTCTTCCTCAGGAACAATTTATTCACCAAGGACTTCCCCTGATAAATAGATGCCAGTCTCTTCCACAAAGAAGATGCAGTCTTATCCTCATGCACATTCAAAATAATGGAGTCTACTAAACAGAGTCTTATCAGCCCCTTAGAATTTCTATCTACAAGGTCCCAATCTTCTTGCTTCATGGTTGTAGGTTTCATTCCAGACACTGCAAGCCACAGATCACGATCAACTAGAAGATCTTCCATTTTTCAGTTTCCACAACTCAAAATTGTTGCCATTGAATTTCTCTATTTCAATCTTTCCTGACGTGCTAGCCATCTCAATTTGTAATTAGAATTAACAAACTCTACAAGACTCCCACTGAACAGAATTGACTCAAAAAACCCAACGTACCCACAAGGATAAAACAACTGGCCAGGCTCTGATACCACTTGTATGGAAAGCTAGATGCAGAAACAACTCTCCTAACATCAAAACCTTAGGGAAGAATGCAGAGATACTTTTAATTTTTCTATTACAGTTCAATTAAGATGCACTATGAAATAAATAGCAAAAATAGAGTAATTGACAAACACATATGAACACCAGATTTACGTGGGAAAACCCTAACGGGAGAAAAACCCACCACACCAAGAGAAGTCACTTTGTATTACAGTAACAAAAATTAAATATAGAGTTCTAACTTATCTTTCTAATGTCATATTACAAAAAATTTCACAATGATCAAACTTGTTACAGAACATTCACATTACAGCCTTCACAGAATAGAATTCATCCACTGATACAATTTGAACTGACACTACAACTATTGATTGAACCAACCGAACCTCTACAAAATTATAGAACTTATTCATGTCATTCTTGGCTATCGAGCTTCCTCATAGAACTGCCACAACAGTCCAACTACTAGCGGTTCCCATTCGGCTTCTCCTATTGGTCGAACACCAGCCACATAGATGGTCATCGCTCGATCAAAGAAGTTCACATTGTATCGGCATGTCGATGAGACACAAGAAGTGTCTCCCCGATGCCCAAAGACTTCACCATCGATGTTGCCAAGATTCCACTCTTTTGGCAAGATGTTACATCGAGTTCAGGAGACCATCACTAAGACTTCCTTATGTTGCCAAGACCTCATATTGACGCTCACCACATGTATCGCTATCACCAAGACTCATCACTTTCGGTGAGATGCCATAATGAAGCTCCACAAGTCACATAGACATGAGAATTTACATCGGCAAGACTATCGTCTTTCGCTGAAAGATCATACCGAGTCATTAAGGGTTATACCAAAATGTTCAACATTCGGCAAGACATACCATTTTTGCTAGGAGATCATACCGAGGTTCCTTATGTTACACCGAATCATCCAACAGTCGATGAGACTTTTCACTATCGCTGAGACATCCCACTGAAGGTTCAAAGTTACTCCAAAGTAATCAGTAGTCAACAAGACTCTACTGCTATTGCTGAGACGTTACTCTGAAAACTTTAATTCATATCGAGCACCAAGCAATAGTCAGCAAGACAAATGTTTATCACTGAGACTTCACTCTAAGGTGTTTAGTTATCCCGATGACTTCAATGCAAAGCCATTTTGCAAGACATCACACATCGGTAAGACTTCATATCGAAGCAAGTGTGTTACACCGATGACTTCAAGATTTTCCCCATCGGCGAGACCTCTCTTCATTATTGAGACTTCTTCTCGAGACCTTTGGGTTACCCCAAGTGAATATTGTCGGTAAGACATTCCTACCGATGAGAGCTCATAGCGAAACACTAAGACTCTCCCTGATATACGATATGAATGGCTTGACGGCTAGAGATCTCCACACGGTAAGAGGTGACACTAAATATAACATGTCACACCAAAGACACCAATGTGAAACCGTTCGGCAAGACTTCTACAAGGTCACAGTGACCTATACAAAACATAATGTTTCAAAGCTGCTAGTTGGCCAGACTCAAAGCATGTCACACTGACTTGGATCCAATGGAGGTTTCAGCCTATAATGATTGAGGCATATATTTCCAAAAGGAACAAGGGGTCCTATCAGATTCTTGCTGATCAAGCTTAAATGAGTGAGTCTCTTCAAATTTCCAAGAACTCTGGGAAAGGCTCCAATAAGTTGATTATTTGTTAAGTTAAGCTTCACAAGACCAAAAATATTTCCCAACTCTATTGGAATGCTACCAGTGAACTGGTTATTAGACAAACTAAGGCACTAGAAGTTTTGAAGTCTTGCAAAATTAGGTAATCATAATCATCACATAAACATCACACACCATTTTCATAATTAAATCCATCTCACATAGCATAAAACATCATCCATAAACCATATAGAATCATCATACATATACCATCATATTATCATAGCATCCATGCATAATCATTACATAAACATACATAAACATCACACATCATTTGCATAATCAATTCCATCTCACATAGCATAAAAATCATCTATAAACCATATAGAATCATCATGCATATATCATCATAGCATCATTGCATCCATACATAATCATTACATGAGCATACATAAACATCATATATCATTTGCATAATCAAATCCATCACATAGTATAAAGAATATAGAATCATAATTCATACATCATCATATCATCATTGCAAACACACATAATCATGATCTAAGCATCATAAAGAAAAAATTAAGTGCATCCATCATAAATCACATATAGACACACAGATCATTAATCATCTCTGCATATCATATAACTTCAAACTCATAATGTCAAGTGTACAACGATGTCCAAATATATAAAGAGATACATCAATATCAAAATGGTAGAAATCAGAGTGTCTCAACTGAGTCGGTGTATACATCATCTAGTGTCTCAAAATGCAACAACTTTGTCATCATAATGGAGCTATGTGGTGCTCCCCCCTGACGATACTAGCCTTGTACCTCCCACACCACCTGATGGTCCTACTGCTGGATCTCTATGGGGTGGTGGCCCTGTCACACCCCTACTAGTAGTCCTAGTGTGAGTGTGACTAGAAAAATTTGTGTAGCTCTCTCGATACTTTGGAGGAACCACCTCATTATACTTTAGCCTATAGAACTCAGCCTCCCTAGTGGTGCGTCATACCTCTCAGAAGTAGTCAGTTGTACCTATTCCATCTATAGCTCTTTGTAGTCTCTCTGCCACACCCTCTACCTGCTCTACTCGCTACCTCAACGTATCCCTCTCAACCATAAGAGTGGTAATCAGTGCCTACATTTGTGCTTGTGTCTAAGCCTGAGCCTAGGTCTGGGTCTGCAATAAATCATGTGCCTATGCTAGCTGCCCTTGTAATGTCTGCACCTACACCTATAATGCATCTATCTATGTCCATTGTTGTTGTGAGGGTAGCTAAATTACACATGTTTCTATGTTGCAGCTACCAATGATTGCCTCTTTCAAGGCACTCTAAAATCTCACACATCTTTCATGGTCCTTGCACCACCCTCATCTCTTCCACCACCATCACCTCCATCTCCATCTCCCCCGTCACCATATTTGTCTCCTCCACCTCCATCCCCATCCCCATCATCATTGCTCTTCGCCTCCTCCTCCTCATCTCCTCCATCTCTCCTCCACCTACGTTTGTGTACTACTGCCCTCTCCTCCTCATCTAATAATGGCACTGGTTTGTGAGGACTGGATATCTGTAGGAATGGATGCAAGAGGAAATATTGTGCATACTCCTCGAATATCAGAGCCTCAATAATCTCTAGATGATAATCTCAGGTAATGGCATGTAAACCCTGATACTCCTCAACCATGACATCATATGATAACATAGGCCCCCACTTTGTCACATCAATTTGTCATCGTACATAATGAGCCACTCCCTAAGGCATGCCCTGTACCCTGCCATACTATCATAGTACCCTCCTCAGTAGAAATCTCTCAATGATAAACTATGTCCTCCCAATCAGGTACATAGATGATCCATGTCACTATCTCAAGTTCATCTAGTATTCTAGTTTTCCTATCTTAGGCTGAGCAACTGGACCTGTATATGCATGAACATATGGTCTCATGGTTGGTCGTTGTCTCTCTACCATTATACAAGTAATAGCTATATGTCCCCATGCCTATATCTGAAGCAATGTAACCCCAACTAATAAATTGGCTCCTTAGAGATAGACCACCTGATGTAAATAATGGTATAAATGGGCAAGCATGCAACATCCCCAAGTATATCTGGTACTTTGAGTAATCATACTCTCAAGTATCTAGCCACATCCAACTGAAAGTCCCTTCAACCTATGATTGGGACATAGAAAACCTCTGATGAAACCAACAAGAACACATAACAATGTAGCATATGCATCGATCATCTCTCGCCAAGGAATCTCATAGCCACAAATCCAATCATCCTTGAACACTCTCAATGCATCAGTCCCACCCTGCTTGATGGAATCATATAAAACTAGCTCCCCAACGACTAGGATCCTCAAAATGTGGTAGACATCCTCTGGTGTCACTATCATCTCACCAGTGGGAAAATGAAAGGTGTTATGCTCACTTTACCATCTCTTTGCTAGCGCAGTCAGAAGCCCCCTGTTAATATGATTTTGGGGCATTTCTATCAATGAATTCAGTCCACATCATCCAATCACACTTAGATCAACCTAATTTAAATGTGAAATGAACTCCTAGTTCCTCGAGAAGTGCTCCTGAATCTATAGGACTTTCAAAGGCTCTTATCATCATAACATATTATCGCTAATCAACAAATAAATCAACCAAACATCAATCAACCTATCAATCTAATCAGTTCTGATAAGATTTTGATTGCATCTTGTGAGTATATATCATTTATCCTCACCTATCATGAGGTCAGTCATCAATCTATCATGGATCTTCACCTATCATGAGGATAGTCATCAATCTATCATTGATCCTCACCTATCATGAGGACAATCATCAATCTATCATTGATCCACCTATCATGAGGTTAATTATCATCATCCTATCATTAAATCTCACCTATCATGAGATCAATCATCATCTAATCTATCAACATCATCAAACAACATCAAATCAACAGCTAATGAGATCAAAAATCATCAAAAATAAGGATTTCAATCAATATTTCATCATTCTACCCTAGATGAGCTATAAAAATGTCTCAAAGCGCTAGAAAATTTTATCAATGCACCAGAACAAGGTTTCAATGCACCAAATTACTGAATGCACCATCAAATTTGATCAATGTGCTAAATCCCTTTATCAATGTGCTAATTGATTCTATGCGCCACAAAATTGACCTATTGCATTAAATTACATCACCTATGTGCTAATAAACCCTATGCACTAAAACAATTGTCATATGACCTAAACATCTGGCTCTAAGTGCTAATTCTCTAAATGCGCTAAATCCTTCTATGAATGCACTACAAAGCTAACCCTAAGTGCTAATCTATTGTATGTGCTACAACAGTCATTTAATGCGCTACATCGGTGCTCATATGCGTTAAAACATTAAAAACAAAACTTTAAACATGAAAAAAGGCACAAAAAATGAGATTCAAAAATCATAAGGAGGTTTTTCGAGGTACGTACAAGAGGTCCATACGTTGTCGTGCAGTTGTGATGTTACACGCACTCAAATCAGCGTGTGTGGTAGGGAATCAGCATCTTGATCAAATTGCTCAATTACTCAATCACTCTCAAATTTTGAAATTGCAAATGCACAAATGAAATTCATAATCACTCTTTTTAACCTTTTAAAGGCTAATTAAGTGGGATTTTTGCAGGGTTGATTTATTTTATTTTTCAAAGGGGCTTAATTAATCATTTCATCACCTAGCGGCTTAAACATCATTTTTTCAAAAGATGAATCGACTCTAAATCTTAAATTTTGAAAATCATCAAAATTTTCAAAAAATTCAAACAATCCTAAAAATTAAAAAATTCATTGATTTATCTCCCGAGGGGGCATATATCTGTTATCTCTCGAAAATAAACGTCTGGGGCATCAAAAAAAAATTTGTCAACATCACTAGCAAATTTTTCTTTGAAGCAACATGTAAAAACATTACTTCAAAGAGGGGAAAAATGTATACACCTAAAATTGGTCAAGACAATTAATTAATTAAATACAAGTTATTTAATTAATGAACAGCTTTAATTCGTCTACTTATAAATAAATGCTAAATTTATTTATATAGTTCATACCTTCTAATTCTACCATCTTAAATCACATTTTTCTAAGTTTAATTAAATAAAAAATGTCAATATTTTTTTTTATTTAACTGATAATCTTCTCACTAAATTCAAATTCTCAAATTTGAATTTAGGCACATGTCTCCAACTTTTCCTCTTGCCACATCATCAAGTGTCACATGAATTTAAATATGTTTAATATTTAAATGGGAATTATCCTCAACCAATTCCAAAACAAACTTTGGAAACTTGGCTCTCTCACACATTTTATTCCCTCATACACTTGGCATGTTGTTCACAGTCAAGGGAACATCCTCCATGATTCCCTCTACCTTCTTCCATCTCCACCATTCATCTTTTCATTTGAAATCTTGACCATTGGTTGATGTCACATCATTTTATGCTTTGGAAATCCTATAAATACAAGCCCATTCTACAACATTTTCAATCCCATCTTTAAGTAAACTTACTATACATAAATCACATTGGAGCATTTGGGTATTTAGAACATTTTAGTATTTAGCAATTTGCATTTTAGAATCATTTTTAGTTTAGAATCATGGCTTAGTTTCATAGCTGCATTGTATTTATCATCTTAGTTTTTATACAACATTTACATCATAGTCTTTCGTATCATATCCATTGTCACATTACCATTATCATTTACAACATTTAATATCATGGCATCATAGCATTATCATACAACTTATTCAATCATGTAGGAAGTTAGATTTTTGGATTCTACAACATCCATTTCTTAGGTTGTCATTCAAACAATCATAGTGCAATATACAAATCTAAGAGCACTAATGATTTAGAGGATCCTTGAGAATAGAGAACAATGGAACGATTTTGGAGGATTTTCTTTTTTTACAATTAGATTAGTTTTATGATTCAAATCTCTAATGTAATACGTTTCATTGCTTGTGTGATCTTGTTATTTACTTTACACATTTTTACTTCACACAATAACAAATCAAGAGTTCTTACTAAAAGGGGATTCTATGTCCATATTTATGTGTGTGAGATATACTAGATATCCTTCCCCTAATAAGAACATGAGTGAATATTATTGTCATGTATCTCAATATAAGTAGGTTAGAAAACATGATTTGATAATATACAAATTTCTCAAACTCTGTAAGTCAAAATCTATCTAATCTTGTTATTATGGAACCTTGAGTTGTTTCTAGTGACAAAAAGATTGTAAGTGACCATAAGCCATGGCATTGACTTGTAAGAACAATATTTCTCCAAACCTAGATGAAATACTATGCTAGCAATGATATTTGTATCAAATACTTAATAATATGACCTATTTCCTTCAAGATCTATTAGGCATGTGATAGATGTAAAAGTATTGCTACTAATTATATTATTCATTGTACATTCACATATGATGACCATCCCATTATTGTGTCACTAGTTGTCTTAAGTATGAATCCATCATTAATCATGCTTAAATCAGGTTTATAACTAATGTGTTGGGCAAGGGCATGGATTTGTGACACAATTTTGGCTCTTAAGATGCCAATTTTTTTCTAAAATCAGCAAATTTATATAATTTGCACAAGAAAATGAAGATAACTTTACACTCAAAATTTCAAGATGTAGCAAGAACAAAAGTTGAAGTGCTCTGATTCTAGTTTCTAAGCTACTAATTCTTTTTGAAATTAATGAATATTAAGGGTCTCAAAAAGGAGAGGCCCAAAACATGTCTTGTTTTTATTAAAAAAACAACATAGCGCCTAAGGGCTCCCCCCTTTTTGATTAACTTTTTTTTAGAATTTCAAAAATCACAATGGTAATAAATTAACTAACACCATGTAGTTTATCCTCCTTCTTTTGGATTATTTTTTTAATGCATATATAATATTTTATGAATTTTCAAAGTGGATGTGCATCTTGAAAAAATGAAATTTGAGCATGCTCCCCCCTAATTTTTTTGAAAACTAATCAATTTTTTTTTCACAATGTGTAGAATGGAGTCTATTTTCAAAAAAAAAAATTTATTTCTCATTTCAATGAACGAGTAAAAATCTATCCTAAAACTAGCACATGTTGGTTTTTGACCAAAAACGGGGGCATTTATAATAGAAGCTATGGATCAAAACCTTAACTAAATCAAAATGAAAAAAGAATTATATATTTACATAGCTAAGAAAGAGGTTAATGCTATCACATTTTTTTTATAAACTTGCATTGAAAGATGTGCAAATGTGATAGGGAGTACATACGAAAATATGAGGAAATTTGGCACTCTTTCAAAAAATCACATCTTTTGCATGAAAGGGTTGTCCATACCTTTGAGTCGGATTCCCAATGCAAAATCCAACCCATTGGGTTGGTACTTCCCAATGCAACCTATTTGGTGTGCACCAAATGGGTTACTTTATTTGGCGAATGTCAAATTTGGCACTCGCCAAATGTAATTCATGACTTTTGGAATGCATTTCTCTAAACTCTTTGATTTTCTCTTTCTTTGTCAGGGAAACTATATACATGAAATAAACATTTAAGTATAAGTTTAAATTTACATATGGACATTTACTTTCTTATACTTTAAGTTATATTTCATGTATATAGGTAGGATGTTTGAGAGTGGTTTCAGATCTGTAGAAGTTATAATGCAAATTCTAGTTTTTGGAAGATTTTAAAAAATTCCAAACTTAGTCAAATTTTAGTAATCAGCATGTCAAATTTCAGTAATCAGGAGGTCAAATTTCATCTTTCTCTCTCTATCTCACTCATTTTCATCTCTTATTATCTAGACCTCTCTCTCTCTCTCACTATCTCCATCCCTTTATCTGACACTCTCTCCCTTGAGCTCAAGACTACATTGCTCTTTTTCTATTCATTCATGAAGGAAGGTTTTGAGGCCTTGTAGGGGCATATAATACCTCTCTAAGTTCAGTGGTTTGGGCCTGGTATAGGCTTGTATGTGGATTTTATTCTGACTATCCTACCAGGTAGGGCTACAAGGGTTAAAAGGGTAAAGAGGCCTAAAGGTTAGAGCGATGAGAAAATGGAGTTTCCTAAGTGAAATTAGGGTGTTAAGTTTTGGTTTGGTCCTATTTGACATGATCTAAGTGGTTACAAACCCTCTTGGTTGTGAGAGTACAAGAACCCTAGGTGAGTTGGGTCTTTTCCTTGAAGGAATAGTGGATTGGAAAGGTCCACTTAAAGAGTATTTGAGAGAGTTGTGCTAAGTTGGTGGTTTGATCATCTAGTTGATCATCTAAAGAAGCTTCCCCTGCTCACTCTCAATCACTTATTCCTACATAGTTCACTATCCTTGGTCTGTCAATCACTTAATGTATTCTTTCCATGTCACAAAACAAGAATCTTCTATCATGAACAAGGTTGTAGTATGAAGGCCTATAGCATACTCTGGGATCTATTGATTTCTTATCAAATTTCCCCATAATAACCCTTGTTATTTTTGTGATGGACATAAGCTAATGCATTATTCTTCAATTGTGACAAAACCTTTATGGAGTTACCCTCTCAAATGACACATGAATGCATAAATTTGAGAGGAAGACAGTAAGTTGAATGAATGTAAGTAGAGAAATTTTTGCATACCTCTAGATGGTACAAAATTTCATGGTTAAGTGGAAGTGTCCCATCAACAACAAGATCCAAATATCCATGTATCTATCTCAATTGAGCCTCTAAACCCTTCAGAGCTGTCTATTTTTCCACTAACCTGTTATGAACAAAAAGTCAAATTCTAGAGTTATGTCACCACTAAAAACAAAAGAAACGAAGCTTTGAAACCAAATCCACACATAACACAATGTGGTATTCATAAAAAGCCATACAAAACAAACTAAACTCAGGAACATTGGAATGGAAACAACTTGAAATTATGATGTGAGAGGAACATTTCACAATAATGGGTTCTTAATGTAAAACATTTGTACAAGGTTCAAATAGTAAAGAGATTGATGAAAGATAGAGGAATTAAAAAGATACTTGGATGTAGTTGGATTGAGCTTCTTTTTGTTTTGAGAATATTTTAATATTCT
>VDFB02211841.1:0-10942 GCA_007258455.2 Sequoia sempervirens
CTATCTCGAATTAAACAAGAAGAGGGTGATTGAACACCTGTACAAGATGAGTTCCTTGATGAATTTTTTTTTGCTATCTCTATAAAGGTTCCTTGGTTTGCTGATATTGCCAACTATTTGTCTACTTCTGAAGTACCTCCTGAATTTACATTTAAACAAAGAAAGTGACTTATTCGAGAATGTACACCATTTAAATGGATTAGTAGAGTTTATTTAGATTTATTGGACCTGATATGGTTTTGAGAGGATGTGTTAGGGCTAATGAAACTTATAGTATTTTGAGGGCCTGTCACAATGATCCTTCTGGGGGTCATTACTCTACAAAAAGAACTTCTCATAAAATTTTAGGTGTTGGATATTATTGGCCTTCAATGCATAAAGATGTTAAAAATTATGTTCATCATTGTGATGAATGTCAAAGAGTAGGAAGACCAACTGCTTCGACAGAGATGCTATTGCAACCCCAGGTAACTTTGGAACCATTTGAAAAATGGGTGTTAGATTTTATCGGCCCCATAGATCCTTCCTCACAAGAGAAAGAGTACATATTAGTCTATACTGATTATCTGACAAAATGGGCTGAAGTTCAAGCTTTACGAGTTTCTAGAGAAGAGCAAGTTGCTGATTTTCTCTATAACAAAATTTTTCTTCGATTTGGAGCCCCTTGAACTATTGTTATAGATCAGGGACCCCATTTTATGTCCAAAGTCCTCCTAGCATTTACAGACCATTTTCAGGTGAGCCATAAGAAGTCATCCCCCTATCACCCTCAAGCAAATGGTCAGGTAGAGGTGACTAATAGGGAGTTAGAAAACATACTGACAAAAACTGTCTCGTCAGGAAGTAAAGATTGGGCCAAGAAGTTGCCTGAAGCTGTTTGGGCATATAATACAACATGGAAATTTGCAACTGGATTCAGTCCCTATGGGCTTGTTTTTGGAAAGAAACCTCTTCTTCCCATTGAATTTGAACTTCAGACCCTACGAACAACTATGGAATTGGGTCTAGATTTGAAATGAGCTTAAATAGAATGAGTTTTGTAGTTAAATGAGTTGGATGAGCTTTGTCTAGATGCTATTCATCAAACGGAATTAGTTCAACATCAACAGAAAGTCTAGCATGACAAAAATATTAAGGAAAGAGAATTTCATAATGGTGACTAGGCCCTGTTATTCGATTCAAGATATAAAGATCATAAAGGAAAACTCAGAACTCATTTGCTGGGGCCATATGAAATTTATGAGGTTTTCTCGAATGGCACAGTTTAGTTAAAACCTATCGATGGTGATTCACAAACTCTCTTAGTAAATGGTCATTGCCTACGTATTTATCACAAACCAGTTAATAAAGAAGAATTTACGAAGCTGGTAGAAATGCAAGGAGAAATCCAATGTATTGACTCTACTAAGGCAGAGTCTATTTTGATTTAAATGATTATATGTTATCTGAAAAAAAAAAATTAAAAAAAAAAATGTGCACTTAGTTCATTTTTTTTAACATCTTTCATAAATTTTCAGATTTAACACATATTTTCATTTGGCAGGACCTTTCATAAAGGAATAACAACTTCCGGAGCACCGTTGCATGATGCTCCGGAACTTTCATTTGTTGCTGCTCTGGCTACATCCTTCAACAATGCTCCAGAACTTTCATCTGGTCACTGCCCTGGCTGCATCCTTCAACGATGCTCTGTAACTTTTATTTGTTGTTGCTCTGGCTACATCCTTCAACGATGCTCTGGAACTTTTATTTGTTGTTGCTTTGGCTACATCCTTCAATGATGCTCCAGAACTTTCATCTGGTCGCCGCTCCGGCTGCATCCTTCAACGATGCTCCAGAACTTTCATCTGGTCGTCGCTCCGACTGCATCCTTTGACAATGCTCTGGAACTTCTTGTTGCTTCGGATGCATCCTTCAACGATGCTCTGGAACTTTCATTTGATCATTTTTTCAGTTGCATCTTTTAGCGATGCTCTAGAACTTATCCACTTTTCTAGTTCCTAATGCATGTCTTACGTGTGCTCCGGAACTTCGACCACTTTCTTAGTCCGAATGCATGCTTTACGCATGCTTCGGAACCTATTTATTTTCATTCTGCCAACTCCTTTCTAGAAAAAATTTTAAATCTTTTTCGATACTTTGGTTATCGTACATTGGTACATGTGCCTTCTTTTGTCATTGTAAATAAGAGTCGTTGTAATAGCCTGTCTTTATTAATAACTTTGTCATCCATGAGTCTCTTCATTCATGTCATAATAATTATATCATCACCTTAGCCAATACCCTTGCATCATCCTATCAAATCGTGAGGTACAAGATCTTCAAGCGATCATGGAATGGAATTAAGTACAAATTTTTGCTTTAAATAAGTAGTTATTTTCGAATAAAATATAATTGATTGGAAAGAGTTTATTTTCCCAATTTAGTAAATTGAGCCACTTGGTGATTAATTGTCAAGTACGCTACTCTTTTTGCGGCCCTTCATGCAAATTGAAATTATTACAAAATAAGCTTCGAGCAAGAGTAGAGTAAATGATTACAGTCTGATCATATCTTCAAAAATACCGGTGCACAAGTCCTTGGCGTTATTGAATTTTTTAGTAGGGTGGTAAGCAAGAGAGACAAGAAAATGGGTGGCATAAAGAAGAAATCTGAGTCGGCTTCTGCAGAAAAGCTATTGGGGTTAAGTAATATCTCTCGGTTGTTTGAGGAAGTAGGTTGGTTGGATTTTATTAGGAAGTTTGAAGGGTATAATGAAAAGCTGGTGAATGCGTTTGCAGAAAGCTACTCTAACGGTTAGGTGATTCTACATGGGAAGCGTTTCAAGGTGAGTTCAAAAATTATCTCTTCTATTTCAGGGTTGGAAGATTCTGGTATTAAAATATCTCAAACTACACAAATTCCATATCAGAAATTATCAGAATTATTCATTAGATAGGGAGATCCTCAACCCATGATAGTTGTCAGTACTAGGGGATAGAATAAAGGGTTTCAAAGAGCCTCTATCTTAGAACCCTGGGGTACTGCTGTTGCATGGATCATTAGATATTTTACTTGTGAAGGTCAACTTGCCATTGTGGTAGGACCAGCATTCCACATATTAACACATTTGCAGCATGGGAAGGAAAACCCTGCTCTAAGGGTTAATTTGCCTCATTTCTTGAATGATTCTATTAATTATTCAATAGAGAGATACAAAACTGGTTCAGGACCATTAAAACACCATGGGTTAATTCAATTGATTTGTAAATATTATTTTCGTAAGAAACCCCAAAGTAAATGAGAAATTTTTTTGGGGAAGTTTGATAAGCCTACATTAGGAAGGAAGATAGAATTAGGAGAATCCTCAAAACAAGTTGCTTCACCTTCTGGAGCAACTTCCCCCAAAAACCCTAGAGCTCCTGAACCCCAAATTCCCACCATAGTTGGTGAGGAAGTGCCATAATTTAGAAAAGATGAGTTTGAAACTCTGGCCCAGATAGAGGATGTAGAGATAATGAGTCCAAATGTTGATACTCACCCTGTTAAGAAGAGGAAAAGAAGAACTATTCTTCTAAATGATCCAACTATTTTAAATTATCAGGATACTCCTCCTTTGAGGAGGAGTAAAATATTATCCTCTGGATCTGCAGAAACCCTAGCATAGAGTAAAGAGAAGAGGTCAAAAGCTAAAAATCAGAAGAGAAATTTAGAAACTAAGGAGTCAATTCACCAATCCTCAGAAAAAGAAATATGTGTTGAAGAAGTGCATTTTCATTTGGTATCTGAAGAGGAAGTTGTAGAACAAGAAAAAAAGGAAATAGAAAAGGAATAATCTCCACTTTTTAGGGAGATTGATGATAGTATGTTAGGGAAATTGTCTCCAGTTTTAATAAAGTTGTTGAAATTGTTGAAACTAAAAATATTAACATGGAGTTTAAAAATTTGAAATTAGAGATAGAAGAGTTCAGAAAACAGCTGCATGAAAATAAAGAAAGAATGGAATTACAACAAGAGGAAATAATGGTGTATAAGACTGTAATAGATGAAAGGGATCAAGAAATTCAGGATTTAAAGTTGGAAGTACAGGGAAAAGATACATCTATTAGTGAGCTGCAATTACAAATCCAGAATTGTGATGAGGAAAATAGGATACATAGGGATGAATTAAATAAAGAAATTCATAATTTAAAAGGAAATTTTATGCTCATTTTTTCAGCTTTTGAAGAGGAAAGGAAAAGACAAAAAGAAGAATTAAATACTTCTCTTAGTAAGATTGTAGAATTAGAGCAGGACTTACAGGAAAGCACAAGTAAACCAAAGATGGAATCCAAAGAAGTTCAAACTGAGCCAACGGTCACTGAATGGTTCCAAATTCATATTCCTCCATTATTAATGAAATGGATGGAATGGTGCTATTTCCTCAAGAATGCACACATTGAGAATAACAGATTGAAAATGGAAATGGTATTATTAAGAGAAGCATTTCATAAAGCTTATAAGGGCAAACAGGATGCTTGTCAAACAACTGAATTTCTTTTATCCTGTAGAAGGCCATCTAGATTGTATTCCATGTTTTTGAATGAGCAATATTTTAGATGGAAATTGCTTAAGATTTATAGTGATCAACCCTATGAACCTAATGATAAAGAATTTGTTAAAATGTTTGCAGACTCAAAACCTGAAGAGCAAGATATGCTTTGTGAATTCTTTACCCATGATCTTTTGTTAGAACAGTATACTGATTTCTTTGTTAATCTTTTTGTGGGAGAAGTACAATTAAGATCTCTATTTTATACTATGAGGAATCAAATCCATTGGCAAGAACGAAATAAAGAATATGTTCAAGCAGAGAAAAGTATAGGACTTCAGATAAGATCTCCAAATAGTAGACCAACAACTTTTAAGAAGACATTTGTAGCTCTTTTGCTGGATGAGAAAATGAAAGAAAGGTATGATAACAGCCTTCGGGTTTGCTATAATCATTTCATAGAACAGGGGAAAAAATTGGTTGGCAAGGCTTGGCATGCATGTGAAGAGAGGTACACTCCATTGCCTATATATTTAAAGAAAAGAGAAGTGATCTCTCCTCTTGGTCTTAGATGGTCCTTTAGAAGAGCAGATGCCTTGGCCAAAATTCTAGGAGATCTCATAACAAAATGGATAGGAATGAGGTACAAACCTCCTTTACTGCTATATCCAACCCCTGCTTTTCATATTAATACAAATCGGGATGACAGAGTCTTCAATGAATGGAAATGGGGAGTTTCTTTTCATGCAAGTTTCCATAATTCCCCTATAAACTTTGATGACATAGCAAAGGACTTATATGATATCAGTGCAAAGTATGAAGAAGGGAGTAGAGGGCAGAGTTATAATCAGGGGACAGGAGGACCTGCCAAGAACTAGGAAGGGGAGGAAATGATGAGGTAGAAATAACCTCATCATAATAATACCACAAAGACCTGGTTCATACATGCAAATCTCTATCCTCTGCCAATTAATTAAATTTTAGAAGAAATAATTGCTTAATTTTAGTAAGAACTTGTATAAACTTTATTTCTTTTGATTTCTTAAAGTAATTTGCCAATACAAATTTAATGGGTTGTTTTAAGTGTTTTGTAGATAATAATTGGTCAATCAAGTTACAGATTGAAGTATCCAGCTGGCACGTGCTCCAGAACAGTTAGAGATATATGTTGGAAATATGCTCTGAAACTTCAGGATGATGGACTGAAAATGTTGTTGTTCTTAAAAGATGTTATTTTTGTTATCTTTTGAATTAAAGACTGTATTGCTCGACTTGAGCCTCTTAAATGTTGTGTAATAGGATTAAAGATAGACGAGTTATACGTAGATCTGTTTAGATATTTTTCAATGGCTATCCATACCATCTAAAATATAGCATGTAGTTACAGTTTTTCTATAAAAAGATACAGTCGTTGGAAGTAAGATATACAGTGAAAGTAATGTTATGCTGTCAGAATGTTTTCCAAGGTTTATAAATAAAGAGATTGTTATCTGAAATTTTGAGTTATGAGTTATGGATGATAACTATGATTAATAGAGGTGTTCCTAAAATAGTTGTGGATGTGAGCTGAGAATGAATGTGTTGTCCCACAACCTGGCCACTCAATGGGAGTAGATAAGTTTTTTCTTTTGTTATGCTGATTTTTTGTAGAGAGTTATTTAAATTCACTGTTATGAATTCTTAGCTTTGAAGTATTTGTTATCTTTTCAACTTCCGTAGTTTCTATTACTTACTGTTGGAATTTTGACTATTAAGAAAATATTTTATGGATTACTATAAGCTTTTCTATTCTTATAATTTATTAGCTTCTTAGTTTAAATTGATTCTATGCTTTTTAACTTAGTTATTATGCTTTCTAAATTAGTATACTCATGTTTACAGTTCAAGCATTTTCTGTTTTCTTAGGAATAGATTACTTTTCAGTTTGATAGTTAAACAGTTTGAAGTTAGAAATTAATTAGTTGTTCTTAAAAGAGTTAAGGAACACGAGGGAGATACTCTAGAACTCTTCTATTGGTGCCTTGAACACTACGATTGACAAATTGAATATTTTATTCTAAAGTAATGGGACCCTAACGATAGCCCTAAATTCCATTGTGACTCCTAGCATGTCCTTGAATGATCATTTTTCTCTCATGATCCTTTTTCATTATTCATTTTGTACATTTCATTTTTTCTTTTATCAACATTTGTATTTGGGCTTTATTCAGTTTTGCCACATTAATCCCAATGTTTGCAATCACCACAGGATCTACCTCTCCAACCTTTAGAGTCATGACATGTCCAAATGCTTTCTCAGTATCAATCACCACTGACTTTCTATGAGGTGGATACTAGGCCCATATCATGAGTGATCCTTCATCTGGGTTATATTGGATCCAGCATATATTTTTGTCACCCCCTCCAGACTAAGCTTGTGTGTGGCACTATTATCATTTAAGAAGCTATCAAACACCAATGCAGAATTCAAATCCAACCCTGGAAAGATCATAACTCCAACATCCTCTAACATTTTCCTTCCTTTGTCGAGGGTCATATTAGCCATTTCTCTATCCATAGTTAATTTCAAATTATTTAGTAGCTACTCCTCATTGCTTGGTGTAATATTATCAACTGTCTCCCTTATCTCCTTTCCCTTTTGCTTATACAAGAAAGATCTGAATTCTGAAGAATTCACAAATTCATTGTCTGCTACAAATGACCTATATGCCATATGTCTGGTGTATGTATCTTGGCTCTCTTCAACACTTAGTTCTCTAGGAGGGTAGTTGTAATCTTGAGTTTTTAATTTGGAAATCCTACTGGGTAGGTCTCCTGGCATATCTTCTCCAGTTTCCTCATCTCCAGAAAAAGGGAACCCTATATCCATCGACCTTGGTTTTATTCCTCCACCACTCTCTCTACTTCCTCTGCCTCCAAATTTCTAATCATGTCATCAAACTGATAAGGCACATGATCATATCGTCCAAAGTTTATCCTTTGTTTGGTAGAATTGATATATCCCTCTGGATCAAAACCTTCTCTTGGTGGACCCTTATTCATATTATACTGCATTAATTTTTCAAGGATCAAATCATATCCTTCCTTTGCAAGCACAGTAAAATCACCAAAGCACAGAGTACTAGGCATAAATGCCTATTTTTCGAATGAACCAAAATTCATGAAACTAGAAAAATCCATTTGTCTTACAATTTCCAAATATGCAATCCTATTTGGGACTGTTTTAGGCAAAATGAATGGATAATCCTCAAAACCAAACACCCTTACCATAGTAGCATCTTCCAAGCAATACCAGTCTCCCCAATTGTGATCAATTGGTCCATTAAAGTCCTTAGGTCTGAGGAAGCGTTATATTTCATCAAACAATGAGTGCACATAAGGATGACTGTAGAATTCATATACTGGCTTTACAAAATATTCTTCAAAATACAGGAAACTGGAATTAGCAAACCTACTGTCCCAAATGGAAATCCACAATTGAATGGGTAACAATTTTCCCTCTTTATCAAGCTGTGAAACCTTCAACTTTTCTAGCCAAATCCCTAACTCTTGTCTGAAGTAAAATACTAGATGCATTAAAAGAGAATAATGCCTAAGGTGCAAAACAGGGGATTTATTCTTGATTGCCACCAATGCTAAGTCGAGCTCCTTGGAGAAAAATGAAGCATAGTTGAATAACCTAGAATTATGACATTGAATGTCAACTGTAATTACCATGGGAACAATGGACATATACTCAGGAACTTCCATACCCAACACTTGTCCTACTGAGAAATAGGTATATCTCATATAGGTCCCAAATAAGTCCACATGGAATGGAGGCCCATCCCCATCGTCAAGTGGGACAATTTTACCATCTTGTTTAATTCTATGTAAGGGTAACCTCCAACCCTTGTAAGTGGTGTCCATTCTCCAAAACTCCTTTTCCAACTCTTCATTCAAAATTTTCTCATTACACCACCCTTCCAACTTAAAAACCTCACATATTGAAGCCTCTAATATGTATTTGAACGGTTTCCCAGATGTTTTGCATATGGCCTTAATTTTTGAGTCATAGTGGGTGGCCAACAATTTTACTAGCTCTATATTGACAAACACATTAGGGCAAACCATTTTTACCAAATTTAGACACCACAGATTACAAACTGTCTCAAAATGATCTCTTCATTGAAAGTGGAATCTAAACAATTCATAGCCTCTTATTGGGGTCCAAATATCTCCTATGTGCTTGCACTTGTCATCCAATTTATCCACTTCCACCCTCAGTTGCGCGAAGCACCTACCTCTAGACCTAGAGCCAGGCAATTGGTCAATTAAATCCTAATTCAGCTTTCGTTCAACACCCTCCGGCTCAATTCCAGACTCAACTTTTTGCTTCTTACTCTTAGGGTGACTGCTCTCACTTTGTTTTCTACCTTTCAACTTCCTCAAGCTGGTGGCTTCCATATTACTCACTTAAAATTGTAGAAATGAAAAAGTTAAAATGGAGAGGACTTGCTGGTTTTGATTGAGGTCTTTCAACTAAAACAATTCTCTGGCCCTTTGTTTGTCTCGTTTCCTTCACTACCAATTCACAATATTGTTCATTTTTAAACATTTTCCTTTCAATTTATGAAATTACTTGTACTCCATGGCGCCATTAATGTTTTAACTCCAGGAACGAATGTAACAGATTTTTGAATTCCTTACTATCACATCAAATGAACTGGTCGACAAGACACCTTCAAACTTTGGGCGATCTATACATTAGGCCCCAACCAACGTTCACTGAATACTCTGCTAATCAGGGTAACACTCTACACATTTGACCAATGTTAACATTTGTCATATACATGCAGCCAAAGTCCACCACGACAATCATTTTTGGTTCATCTGTTTCTTCATTGAGCTTTTAGTATAAGCTAACAAATTCATTGGCTCTCAGATGTTATAAGTCATGGAGATAGCTTTTCTTTGGTCTTGAATATGTAGAACTCCACTACCAATATCCTCATGGGGTGTAACTTGTAGTCCGAGATTGAACGTGCCGAGTTTACACCCGATGGCACATGTCTACGCTGATATATTCCCGGTGCTCCTATCGGTGAAAGAAGTGATAATTCTCTTGATGAAACTTCATCGGTGAAGAGACTTAAATGTTGGACCAACATATATTTTTTCATGCGAGGATGACTTGTCTTTAGATAGATTCCCTTCATCGATGGGGACCTTAAGCCAATCTCCCGTTATGTCTTCTTTAGTAATCCTAGCTTTGAACATGAGTGTAGGTGATCTTTGAATTTACCCATTGTCACATCAAATGTTCTATCGGAAAGAAAATTCAAAATTTGGGTGATCATTTTATTCAAGCTTGACTAACGTTCATTAAACATTCTTTTGGTTGGGGAGACATTATGCCGATATCACATAATCTATCCATCTAATTCATATAAATGTTGCCAAGAGTCACCTCGACGACTATCTGGATCTGTTTGTCTCTTCATCGACAAGACATGGTGTATTGCTAAGACATTTAGTAATTTACCCAATGTTATAAGTCTCCCCAATGATTATTCCTTTGATCTCATGTTACCACGACTCCTTCAGATACAACTCCTCAAGTGCTTTGATCGATGAGACAAGAGAGGTTTCTTGTCAATGGAACTTCATCAGTGAGACCTATATGCTCAATATGACCTTTTCATTTCACCTCGATGGAACTTGTCTTGCTAAAAAAAATCTTTATCGGTGAGACCATGGATCATGTCATCCTGATGTGTATCTTCTTATGTAATCCGATCAGTGTGACATTTATGTTCTTTTGCCAATATGTTGAAAATGAGAATATAATGATTTATGAATTAGAGAGACTTGCACAAATTCTTGTCAATATGGGTTATTTGAATACTAGATTTTGGAGGTTTTTCATGATATCAAATGGTCAAGAATGATGTGATCATATGTGACTATGATGGATTATACTCAAGATAAGGTTTCTTTAGGGAATCAATGAGTGCAAAATCACTGTAAAATTTGCAAAATCACTTGTACTTTCCCTTGAAGTATGTTTAATAACTCCAAAATGGGTGTCTAAAACCATCAAGGGTTTCTCTGGTGTTTTGGAAGGGTTTGTCTAATTATTTTAAAGGAATAAGGGTTTAACAAAGACTTTATTCAACCCAATAAATAGCTTGGTTATTGAAACTTGACAAAAGCAACAAAATAATTGCTACATTTGGCATTTCATGTTGAATGAAGAGTGGTGACAATAATCTACTTATAG
Source organism: Sequoia sempervirens (assembly GCA_007258455.2). Lineage (NCBI taxonomy): Eukaryota > Viridiplantae > Streptophyta > Pinopsida > Cupressales > Cupressaceae > Sequoia > Sequoia sempervirens. The sequence continues at coordinate 10,773 of VDFB02211841.1, forward strand.
TTTAATAAAACACTATTTTTATAAGAAGGCTTGACATTAGAAAGATAAGTGTTACTTATAGTTTAATAAAACACTATTATAGTTTTACAAACATATACTATTGTATGATTGCATGGCTTCTTAGTTAATATATTGGGAGATAGAGATAGATGGGGAGAGAAAGAGAGAGA